>APFE031166376.1:2586-22496 GCA_000404065.3 Pinus taeda | reverse complement strand
TTAAGGCAATTATGTCCTTTATAAAGGTTCCCAAAACTTAACACTTCAGAAGGTCTTAGAACATACTAGTGCAAAATAATACTTAAATCAAGAATGAAAAATATGCTGCTATTTAAAACAAGTAATTAATGAACCACTGATTATGAAACTATCATCTTTGCTGCTGTCTAAATACAGAAAAATGATTTAAGCTACTGCACTCAAGGAAATCAAAGATTGCAAAAGAAAGTAAAACTAAAATCAAATTACATCATTCATAGTCTGATTTCTCACCAGTTAGTCTAGCTATGGCTTTCGGAGATAATCGTCAATGACATGAGCAATCCAATATCTAATTGCAGAAAAGTAAACTAAAATTAAATCACAACATTCATATTTCGATCCCTCGCCAGTTAGTCTAGCTATGGCTTTCGGAGGTAACCGTCAATGAAATGAGCAATCCAATATCTAATTGCATAAAAGTAAACTAAAATCAAATAACAACATTCATATTTCAATCCCTCGCCAGTTAGTCTAGCTATGGCTTTCGGAGGTAACTGTCAATGAAATGAGCAAGTTGATTTCTAAACTAACTTAACAAAGCAAATGAACAAAACTGAAATAAAAAAAACAGAACTGGAATTAAAAGAAACTAAGAAAAGCAAAGTCAGCAGAGGATCAATTCCATATCACTAGTTATTATGAAAATTATATATAGATGCCTGGGCTGCCTACTCTATCCTGAAACATGCACACACTGATTAGCGTTATACAAAGCTTGTAAAGTCATGGACAGAAGTGAAATGTTAGAAATATATACACAAGTGAATAGCTATAAAACATGTGCAATAAAAATAAAGAAATGATACATAATGACTATACAACAACAATGGAAACGAAACAGTGTGTAGGGGCCCTCTGCACAACCTCGGCTAACAGGCTATCAATCCAAAATTACGTTCACACAAGCATGTAGAATAGAGTCTTCTTATATATCTCAAAACACAGTTACAACAATAAAACTAGTGTCATGGCACAGTGAGTTCTTAACAACAAAATGACATTCAAAAGACTAACTACTATGCGTATAAGAAATCGTTATTTATAGCAAAGGTTACATAACTGTTTTCCTATAAAACTACGTGAACAGAGGACACGTGAAAAAAACAACGTCCATGGATTTAGCATCATGGTCGCCAAGATTATGCAATCTATTGAAAGCGGCTGTTGGATCCACATCGTGGTCAACCTACAGGTGTTAGCGTGCCTCCAAAGATCTAGAAACGACCACGAAAATCTTCACGTGTTTGAAAATGGAGTCCTGTTGCCGTAGGACTCTCCTGTTTGACCACTGCTTTACCACCGTTGACCACAGACTTCTTTGATGAATCCAGCTGGACCAATGGGACTTGATCCATGTCCAGGTCATTTCCATCTTGCCCATGTGGCTTGCTTTGCCTCGTGACACCTGCAACCTATAGTTTAACAAAAACGGCTGCGGAAAGTTGAACCAGCTGCGGAAAGTGGCTGCATTCCGCAGCTCATAAGCAAAAATCTAATTCAAACAGTAAACACAAGGACATAGTTAAAAAACCACTTTAAATTCTCTTTTATGACTAATATGCAATGATTTTGATAGCTTAGGAGGTCCAGGTGAATGGAAAGAATCTAGAAAAATGTGTAGGAAAGATGCAAGTTCAGGGCTCAACAACCACCAAAGTAGTTCAATTTATTTAGTACAAATGAAAACAACACATATCGCTAACTTTCAAAGAATAGTCTTACAACATTTATGACATACACATGAAAGTGTGTTGGCTCAATGAGCTTCAAGTATTAAGTGAAATTTCCAAGATACATTGATACAATGAACACCAATAGCTCCAATAATGGAGTGCTAGAGCTACCACTTTCTCCTCAAAAGAACTATCTTCCTCTATAATTCTTGGTTGTAGGAGCTAGGGTGAAAAGTCCTTTGATTGAGACATGAGGGTGTATATATAAAAAATGGGGTGACTCTCCACTTGCATAATGACTCTTGGAATACCCTATTGAATTTTCAAATTCTCATGAGACTCTTTGAATTCTATATGACTATTCATATTCTATAGATGAATCTTGGACTTCCACTTTGCATTTCTCATTTATTAAAATTACATAATTACATCCATAAATCACGTGGGACATGATGACTTATATGACATCTTGAAGTGACACTTTGACTAGACATGAATTGACACTAATGGCATGGACTTGTTGATGATCTGGAAATGTCAAGCCACTCTTCTCTTGTTTCTATATTTGTGTCTTCATGAAAAATGTTTCATGGTGTTCCTCTTCCTCCTCCAAAGGCTTGAGAATAGGGAGTCTTCACTATGTGTTGATCTTCCAGCTTTTGTCGCAATCTAGTGCCCCTTCATCTTCTTGTTCAATGATCATCTTGTCTTCACAACTTCCCAAGTTTCTTCTAACACAATATCCTTCTCATATTTTCTAAGCATAATCATGTCATGTTAAGATGTAATACGTAAACATGAGAAGACGACATCAATACGTAAACCTCCTTGTATAACTTGCATCATGAAAATTATTGATTGAGCTGGAGCTGGGTATTGGACAGAGAGGAAGGTTCAAGGATTGTGCAGTATGCAGTTTTAGATGCTAGGAGTGAGGTATTGTTGCTTGTGGTTGCACAATGCGCAGTTATAGAGGCCTGGGAGAGAAGGTTGTGTAGTTGGGGGTCATAGTGAGGCAAGATTTCTAGTTATAATTGCGTAAGGAGAAGTTATGGAGGGAGACTAGGAATCTATATTGTGCAGTTGTGTAGTTCAAGGAGTCAAGGGGACAAATTTCATACTAGCATTGTATATGCACAAAAAAAGGATTGGTTAGGAGGCAAGATTGTGCAATTATGGCGGTAATGAGGCTGCTATTGAGCACTATGACTGCACAATGCGTATTTATGGGGAGCAGTGGTTTCACATTGTATAGTTCCATAGGTAGGGATGAAGCGGTTATGCTTGCAACCATGCAATGCATAGTTCAAAGAGGCATAGTGAGCTTAGCTTGGTTGGGCGTGAAACTTCAATAATTTGACCAAGTGTGGGATCAATGAGGTGAAGATGAAACCAAGGTAGGACTTGAATATGATCACACACTCGTAAACATCAATGACACAAAATAGAACACTCAACACTCATAAACAAAATGATCCACTTGATGCGATGACACAACAACAATCTCTTCCAAGTGCGACACTTAAGATACACTTTGCGAAGACAATCACAACACAAGTACGATAGTGCATAAAACTTTGGGAATGAGTCAAATACATGTCTATATGATATATAGGACCCGTCAGTACCAAATTTTCCTCTTGAAATAAACCAGAATACTTCTTTCACAGTGTGTGACACTTCCCATGCCAAAAGACAATACTTTGGTTTTCTTCTAAAAGGGACTAGAAAACTTAAAGAATTTACATGGAATAACTTTTACCACTAGGAATGACAATTTGCAAGGTCAAAGTAGGCTCCAAAATTTGTATGTAGGCCAAAAATTTGGAGGTTTTGTAACAACGACAACATTTGGTGACATGCTAGTAGAATTCTAGTTTCTCTGGCTTGGTCTAACTCTATATACAAGGTCTAGTTCTTAAGGAAGTATTGATTCATCATGTGGATTACTCTAGTTTTCCCACTTAACCTAGTTATAGAAGTATTCCCCTCCATTCCTTTCTTGTTTAAACACATTCATAAATCTAGCCATATAACAATTGTTTCGATTCAGGAGAAGGGTAACATAGTTCGTGAGCTTGAGATAATCAGAGTATGATTTTTCATCTTTGGTGTTTCTCTGTTGCCAACAGGTTTGGAAAGTACCCCAACGAAGTCACTACAGGAACACAAGCACTGCTTCGCTGTTAGTGAGCATAAACAATACCTCATCAAAATTTCTTGCTTCACCTCTATGTATAGGAAGCCTTTCTGTTCTTTCACCCTTGTTTATAGAACCGTGCTAAGACACTTATTTATTCAATGGGGTGGAAGTGAGATCTCGACTTATTGAAAGCAGAAGAGGTTGTTCCTTTAGAGAAGACTATATATACCATCTTATATGAGTTTTCTCATTATATATTTTCCCCTTGTCCTTCTCTACTTGATTGAATCAACATGCAAAACACTGAAACATTACATAACTGAGCTTAGAAATGAGGTTCCTAGAATAGTACATGTATCATGGTTCTACACAAAGCTCTCCTCACAGAAGAATCATATTTTCCATCAAAACATCATTGACCAAGAAATATGGACCAAGATAAAGAAGACAGACTAAAGGTTATCCAAATGTTGTAGTGTCACAAGTCCTTTTCATTTTTCCACATGCATTGGAACCAAACAAAACACTTTCACCAAAGGTTTTATTCATAAAAACAACCGAAAATACTGAACATAACACAAACAAACAGACAGGAAAATAAGTATATACATCAAGGTAGGGTATAGCCTTAGAGTGCTATTGAGAATATTATTTCAAATATTGGCCATTGACAGGAAGAAAATCCATATTCGCATCCAATGATTAGAGGCAATAAGTATGTTGTCCCATTAGGAGAGTTTTGAGGTCTAAAATGGTCCTCCTACGGAAATAATAAAATAATAGCTAAACTAATAAAATAATATTTATGAATTTGCAAATCACTTTTTGCACCACAATCCATGAAAACATGGTTAAATTCAATTAAAAAATTGTACCAAAAAAAATTTAATAAAAAAATTTGTATTGATGTGACTTCAAATAAAAATGATCTCTTTCAAGAAAAAGTCACTATCATTGAACAACTAATGCATTTGTCCTTTGTACTTAAATAACTCAAAATACATTATAAATATAAATTCATAAATTATTAATTGTATAATATACTATTAATTAAATTTATATATTATTTTAAATTATACAATTAAATTTTATAAGAGCATGTAATGTAATTAAGATTTTTATTAAATTACAATAATATAATAATATATTAATAAATGTAATATATATTTTATGTATATATTTTATTATTACATATGGAATTGATTTGATTTATATTAAGAAGAACTAATATATATATAAAAAAGAATATAATCTATATTCTATTACATTTAGATTATTTTACATAATTTATATATCAATAAACTTATTCATATTAATATAATCACAATGAAAATAATTATAATTTAAAAATTAAATATAAAAATATACAAATATAATATTTTACTGAAAAATGTGTAAAGACATGAAAATTATATAGGGATATGCATTGTTTCTTTCAAAAAAATATGAAATGTCAATAATAATATTTTATTCAAAAAGTGTGAAATGACTTTTATTATGAGTACTTTACTTTATGAGTACAAATGGTTTGATTCACAAGGACTGGAATTTAATGTGCTTCCCTTTCTCTTCATGGGATTTATCCCACTTCAATACTAAGTCTCTTACACTGAAATCCTTTTTCCTCCCATAATTCTTATCAAATCATCACTTGATACAACTAATGAATGACAATTTTTTCTTTAGCTTTCTTGCTTTCTTCCTGTAACTTCAAAAGAGTGCTTATCATACTCTGAACCTCAAGGAAAGGCTTACCCCGCGACTCTTGAGAAAGTTGAAGGGCTGGTAGATATATGTTCAAAGGTAGGATGGATCCTTTCTCATACACCAGAAATTAAGGAGAAGTTTTTAGAGAGGGTTTAGGCGTAACAAGGTTAGCCGATAGAGAATTCACCAAAGAATTATGCTAGTTCCTTTATTCAGAGTAAACAAGTTCCTTGATAATATAGATCAAATTTTTATTGGTTGACTTAAATCATTATCATGTGGATAATAGTTAGATGAATGTTTAAGAATAATTCCTTTTTCTAATGCAAAATAATAAAGTTTAAGTGATGATAAGTAAGTTTCATTATCCAAAACAAGAGACGTAGGAACGCAAAACTTGGTGATGATGTTGAGGAAATTGATGACTTCATGTTCATTCACTTATTTGAGAGGAATTGCTTCTATCCACTGTGTGAAATAATATGTAGCAACTAGAATGTATCAATGTTGCTTTGATGAGTGTGGAAATATTTTGCCAATGACATCCAATACCCATTGTTTAAAAGAATCTTCTATAACAATGGGCTGCAATGGGACATCTGGATTTCTATCATGATCGACACATTTATGACAAACTGGACACTTGCGGGCATAAGCATGAACATCCTTGAAAAGTGTGGGCCAATAGAAATCATATTGCATAATCTTGTGCATAGTAGTATCACCCACATAATGTCCACCGACTGGACCGTCATGGAGATATCACAATACCCTTTGTAAATCAGGTGCTTCTAAACATTTAAGCAAGACCCCATTATGGTGCTTTCCAAAAATCACTCCATCTACCAACTGATATGATAGAGCTTTCGGCTGAATAACCCTCTTTTGTTGTGCTAATAAATGTGAGGGAAAGGTTCCATGCTCAAGATATTGTCACACATTTGTGTACTTTCGAGTAGGTAAATTCTCTCTGCGGACAGAGACGATCCCTCTAGCCCAATGTGTGGGTCTAGCAACAAACGAGACAATCTACAAGACACTTTCCTAGATTACAATCGAAATAAGAGACTAGGAAAGAGATCGACCTTGCTTTGATGCTATACTGCACTCATTTGTTGAATATCTTGATCACTTTCTCCTCAGGCTCAATCATTACTGCTCATAATGTTTGAATACCTACACAGGAGGCCAAAGACACCACAAAGCATAAAAGTGTAACAAGCATAATCAAATGTAATCCACTTAACAAATCAAGGAGCATTGAGATAAATGAAGCGTTGACACAAGCATTTATGGAAAGTGAACTAGCAGTTGCATATATTAATAAACAAAAGAGGAAGCATATGACCCAGGCCTTGATGTTAGTAGCCCTCCTTGAATGAATTTCCAATTCCAAGATCAAGCTCTCCAAACACTCCTTCTCCAAGACAAAGTGAATAGCATGTAGGCACTATCTCAACATAAGGGTGAAAATAATCAGAGACCAACCATTTGGGAATGAAGGGGGATGAATTTATAGGCAGGGAGAGGGATTTAGGATCTCACCAAATATAGGGGAAGGTCCTCATCTCAAGGAGGAAGCTCATATGGATAAGTTCAAGGGTAATATTGGGAGAATTTGACCACATCCACAACAAACATCGTCTAGCTCGCCGTTATGGAAGCCTATAGATCACAAAGGTTATCCTCCACTTTGGGAAATATTTCCTTTTAGGGTTCAACACGAGTATCTAGGAAAAAGTCGCATTGACAGTGCAAGGGTCATATGGTCCAACCTACCATCAACATGAGAGGGCAGTTTCACAGTTGCATTGAGTTAGAAATTGAGGGTATTGAGCTCATTTTTCTTAGGAAAGGCTCAAGGCAAGTTTTCATTAGTTCTTTAGGGAGGATTTGGACTTCATATCAGGATTGGTACACTGCATATTTGTTAAGGTTTTGGCACTCTGGGGTATGACACAAGGAAGTGCAGGAGGTGTGACAAAATACTGTGTAACAGATACCCCCTAAAGCATGAAGGCTGAATAGGGAGTGATGGTTGAGATGCTTTACGAGCTAGTGCAAGTACTAGAACAAACATCATCAGGAGACCTGAAAATCAAGGACACATATACACATACATATTTGATACATATGTCATATATATCAAAACATGAATGCACGGTATGGACGCAACCATCCAGATAGAAAGGACCATGTGAAAAGATCCATGGTATGGGCACAACCATTTGAATGAAGAATGATTGTCTGGAAGTCTAAGATCCACGGTATGGACGTAGCCACCCGATATAGAAGGATCATCATCATCGTAGATATATAAGGTCTCATGGTATGGTCACAACCATTCGTATAGAGGAAACATGTATATAATCATGAATAATACATAACTCCACGCAACTTGTGTTATATCAGACAAAACTTAGGGTCTTGCGCTCCATCCCAACCCGATCAAAGTACGAATTCTAACATGCGAATGAATGTGTCGAAGTCGAACATGCTAGAAAACCACCTGATTAGTGGCCAATGATGTGAACTGTTAACATGCACGACAGAAACCACCAATAATGACAATGGATCTCAAGGTATGACCGTACAATCCATGAATGTGAAAATGAGGCTGAACTTGAACACTCGTGGAATCATCCGATCAAAGGCCAATGATGAAAACTTTGTCATCGAATGCAAAGAAATTTCCATTAAGGCACACAAACTTTAAGGTACTAAAAGGGAGTTTCTAAATCACCTTCCTAGATAATGCGCTGAAGTCAACAGGAAATGACCTGTTGAAGGAGGGCCATATTGATTCCCTCATCATCAACACGAAACAACAAATAAAGTGGACTAAATGAGTATGATCCAGGGCTATGGAAAAAGGTCATACAATGCATAGGTAGTAAACTGCAGATATGACTTCTCTTGAACATATCAGTGACATGACTTCGGGGTGTGGAAGCATTTGACTCAACATAGGACCAAGGGTCATGGCGACGAAGTGAAATAGTCAGATGAGAGGAAAAATGGATCATCTAAACCCAAAAGGACAAGTGACAGAGTGAGTATATCCCAAACCGGACACGAGAAACATATGAGTGTCATGTTCAAGAGTGACATGTTGCCTATACAAGATATGTTTCACTTTCACTTTTTCCCCACTATTTCTAGTGCGTACCTTAATTATTTTTAATCACAAGCTTGAAGGGGATAACATATGCTTGTGGTATAAGTTCATTCTTTGAATGAATCCACCCTAGTAAGTTTACGAGTCCTAGGAAGGAGAAACTCGGTCTCGTCATGGTGACAAGTCTTTCGTTGTTTAATTTTTACGAGTTCGATGGAAGAGTAACTCAATGTCTTTTTTATATTTAGAGAGTTTGAAAAAGAGATGAAACAAAAAACTCCATCGGGTCCCTTTTCGTAATTTGTCTCTCGAATCTGAAAATGTATAAAACAATATTCGAGAGAACCTCTTGACCATGTCGACCAAGGTGTTCCTTTTTTGTAAATAGTCAATCCCAACCCGAAAAAGGGGTAAAAGTATATTGAGACGACATCAATTCATTTAATTTAATGATTTCGAAAAGACAAGTACTCGATGATCTTTTCATCTTTCGAGAGTCAGAAAAGAGATTAAAGATGACTCGAGGGGGGGGGGGGGGGGTTCCTTTTTCATTTATTTTTAACGAGTTTAAAAAACAGATAAAGCAAAACTCGTTGAATCAGTAAAAAATGATCATTATTACAACCAAAAGATCCCGTAACTGTACAAAGACAACCACACATCATGGATATCAAGAAAAATAATAAAATATTGGTAAAAATGTATTTGAAAACTTATAAATAGAAAAAAAGTAAAAACATTTTACCATTTCACTTTGGGTAATTTGGAGAGTGCATTTTACCCTATTTTCTTTGATTCTTCAGGCAAGCAGTATGGAAAATCCGGGGCACCATTTCGTGAACCGTCACTTGCGGGTAAGAGCTCTTCCCTTTATCTTGTTTTTCATACCACTTTTATGCCATTTCATAGAAGTTTTGAATGTTTAAGAGGAGGTTTTTCATTTTTATTATCTGGGGTGATCAACGTGGGTCTGATCATCGGATCCACGTTAGTCTCCCCATAGCCCAAAATACCATTGCGTTGCAAGCACGAAAACAATTCGAACAATATCGCTGGGTGTATAAAAAAAAAAAAAAAAACGCGAAATACTCTATATTAATTGGTTTTCTCAAAATTTTAATCCATTGAAAGACTTCTAAATTTTATTTATGGATTGTTTACAGGGGATTTCAATGAATATGGCCATCAAATGGAAAGAGAGAGGCCACGAGGTGAAAGACCACCAAGCTGCTTAAAGTGCAACATGTATTAATGCTTTAAGGGAATTTGAATTGCTTAAGTTCTTTCAAAGCCCGAGACTGAGAGCTCTGTATGATTTGTTAGAGTATCTCATAGGATTATGGGATGTCAGTCACGAGATCTTCATTATTGGAGATCAAGAACTTGAAATAGAGGTATTTGCCATCTATTTCATCACTGGACTGTCTAGGAGAGGAGAGAGGATCCAACTCTCTAGAGCTCGTACTAGAGGAGATAACACTAGAACATTGATCAGAAGGCATTGCCCAAATGCAGAAACAACCATGAGTGGAAAGGTTAAGGTAAACACCATAGACAACCTACCCTTGAGGACTATTCTACATACCATGGCCCATGTAGCTGGGGCTCAAGAGTTGCATGAGGCAACGAAATCTTAGTTCCAATATGCAGTGGACTATCTCACTCCAACTGTATTTAATTGGTGCGAAGGATTTTTTGAGCAGTGGCATAGCCTGACAAGTGACCACCACATGCCCCAGAGTGGCATTCATTTAGGACTTGTTCAACCTCTTCAAGTGTTAAACATCGTTGAAGAACATAATCAACATCGACTCGGTACAACGTATCACCAATATTCTGATAAGGTTGAGACCGATGCCGGATGCGATGACAATCAGATAGAGACAACTCGGATCAGAAATTCTGGGTCTGAAGATAAACAATAATATCCCTATACCATGGGTCAAGAGTATTGATAAGAAACAAGGTCCATCATGAATCTTCTCAGTAAAATCAGTGGAGGTGTTTGCAAAAGGAAGGGTGCAAATCAATTTAGAAAAAAACTAGTGATTTCTTTAATTTGGCGGTAGTAAACTCCAAATCAAAATCTTGCAGGATAATGATCCATTTAGAGTATTTTCCCCCAAGAAACTGACGGGTCAGAATATAATTCATGGGGTTACAGTCAGAAATCACTGTGGTCTTTCGTAGAAGAATATAATGGCAAAATCGTTTGACAACATGGACCGCTGCCAAGGTGATCTTCTCGACATCAGCATATCGATTTTCTGTGTCAATAAGCTTTCGACTCAAATAATAAACCACATGTTCATTGCCATCATTATCATGGTGGTAATCAGGGGGATGCAATAAAGGAGAACTAGTGAGAGTTTTCTTTAGAGCACAGAAATAGTGTTGAGAAATTTCATCCCAAATGAATGGGATCCCCTTCTTAAGTAAGTGAGTAAATCCCTTGGCAAGCTCAACATAATTAGGGATAAAACGACGAAGAAAATTGGCCTTAGCTTTCAAACTCTGAAATTGGTGAAGGGATGAAGGATGAGGTAGATTTACAATAGTCTCTACTTTCGAAGGATCTATTCAGATGCCTTCTTTAGACACACAGAAGACCTAAGAGAGGACCAGATTTGACGCAGAAGACACATTTATGCAGATTGAGATGAATATTATAGTGTCGACATAGTAAAAATATTGATCAAAGGTGGTCCGGATGGTCACAATGCTTAGAAAATGAGCTGCTAAGTCATCTAAATAAGGATGAATGATGTGTTTAATATCATGAAAGGCATATGACATCGCTCACTGGAAGGTAGCACTAACATTTTTTAGACCAAAAGGGATATTTTTATAAGAAAAAGTCCCCCATGGACATATGTAAGCATTTTTGTGTTGATCATCGAGTAATATGTTAATCTGGTTATAACTAGAAAAACGATCCATAAAAGAAAAAATCTCACTGCTAGCGCACTCATCAATGATCTGATCAATAAAGGGAGTGGGATAATTTTCTTTAGGGCATTCATTCTTGATATCATGGTTATCAACACAAGCTCAATTTGTTCCCTGCTTTTAAGTGACGGACACGACATTGGAAACCCTTCTATGAATGGGATGGGGTAAATAAAACCATTCTTTAGAAGTTTTTCAACCTCTCCCTTAATAGGAATAGCCTTTCTAAGATGCACCAAATGGAACCATTGACAAACGGGCTTTGCATTAGGATAAGTGGGTATTTCATGCACCAATATAGCTGGATTGATACTAGGCATTTCCTCATATGACCAAGTGAAGACATCGTGAAACACTTTAAAAAGGTCAGCGTAAACCCTAATCTCTTCTGAAGAACAAGAAACTTCGATGTGGATGCTCTCAACAATCACAGGTTTAATGGAAATGTCGATTAGCATCGTGATAGTAATATTTCCCATTTTACCTTCGGATAGAACTTCGTGCACCACAATAGGTGTTTGAAGTGGATGCGTCGGGTTATGAGAAACAAAAGTCTCAAGACACGAAGAAATCTCACTAAGACTTGGAAGAAACGTGGAACGATGATGAGCATCATTCTAGGGAGTTTTGTCAAGAGACATAAACTCAAAAATACTCTCGTCGGTGGGAAATATCTCGTTCGAGGGATCCAGATAATCCCAAGAACCAAGCCAAGAATATTGTGAATACGTGTCTAGGTGCATACTAAGAGTAGTATGACTTTCAGAAGTAGCCATTGAAGCCAAAATAACTTGTTGATAATCTTGTTCTAAAGGATTTAGCAACATAGCATCACCGAAAGAATCAACCTGATCTTGAGTAGGGATGATACATATCACTTGAGGTTGAGATCATGTTGACTGAGGTGACATGTGGAGGTGGGAGGGAAAAAATTCCCATTAAAGCAGAATCTTTGAAAAGACCTACCCCCACGGTCTCATAGGGAATATCAGTATTTCCCACATATGGGACATTTCCATTTGAAGAACTGGAAGAAAAAAAGGCCAATTGATCGAAGATGATGATTTTCCCTTCATGAGGAAAACAGAGCACATAGAACAAAGATGAAACCACACAAAACATGGCATGAGTCCAACTTCGTCCAAGTAGAAGGTTGTAATTCTGATTTGCATCTACGACTTCTACTTCTAATTCGACAGTTTTCCCTTCCAAGGTGATGGGAAAACTTTTGAGAATACCGTAAGGATGGGATTCTCTGCCATCAAAGGTTTCTAAGGTGTTCGAATATTGATTTTGAAGTGGAGAGACGATGGATTTCCAACATGAAACAAACATGATGCAGGTGGAAGAACCCTCATCAATGACAAACCAATGAATTGTCTTCCCTTTTATAATGACTTGGATTAAAAACACAATTTGATGGGGAAGACAAGGAACCTAGTTTTCCATATCAAAAGTCATCAAATTCGAATTTGTAGGATCAATTCCTCCTACAATAGGTAATAATGATTTCCACTGCATTGGACAAGTTTGGAGAACTTCCAAGGCAGACACTGAAGGCGCTTGAGGAAAGTGTTCAACAATACTGTAATGTTGAGAAGCTCTAGCATTCAGATTATAAGATGACTTCCGAAGCACACCTTTAGGATGTGGTCGAATGACAGATTCATTATTAGGTCTCTCGATATGAAGAGGACCAAAATTGGGTGAAGCGGAAGTAGAAGGTGTATCAGTGGCTTCCTTTTCTGTCGCCTTATTTTTAGAAGTTTGATAGTATTTTGACCGAGTGGCAACAGAAATAGGCATTGTTCCATTCATGTAAACCTGATAACCTGAAGAGGTAGAGGATTGTGCTTGTTCTACCAATTGGGTCTACTGTGATGGGAATGGATATTTCAGTATAGTTGGTGTCCCTTGAGTGGCTTTCAATAAGCGACTAACTTTTGCATGACATGGACAATCCTTGGTATAGTGATCTTCCTCACAAATGAGGCAAGGATACTTAGGCTTATGTTTGGAGACATCATAAGTAGATAGCTTAGGAGAATCCTGTTTTGGGGCATCAGATGTTGCTTTCCCTTTACCCTTCTTTTTACCTTTTGAGGTTTTGTCTGCCGCGGTAGACTGAATGAGATTAAACTTAAAGGTTTTACCAGGATTCAAAGAGGATTTCGAAGGAGGATTGGATGCAGTATTTGAAACAGATATTTGCTTCGAAGAAGCTTTATTGGAAGTTTGAGACATTGATCCACTAATACCATCAATAGGTGGTACATCCAAAGATTTAGAATATTCTAGATCCATATATGGCCTCAGAGCATCGGGAAAGAGATCATATAACATGCCAAATTGGGAATATACCAAATATAAATATTGGGCATGGGAAATGGCTTGATCATTAGGAACACAACCTCCCATTTCTATGTATGCAAAAAATTTGTTGATGAATGATTTGGTAAACCATTCAGTTAACAACTCATCAGGTATTTCAAACTTGATGAGGCGACACCGACGTCTCCATTCATGGATGTGATTGGATATGTGGGTAGTAGTATCCTGTTTAAGAGATGTAAGAAAGTGGGTAATAGTTTCATAACGAACTGGTAATTGGAAGTGAGTGAGGAAGGCCATGGCCAAAGAATTGAAGTTGGAATAGGCACCTCAAGGTAACTTGATGTACCATTTCATGGCGGCACTCGTCAAGGTTCACTGAAAGAGACTTAGATGAATAGAGCCGTCAACCAAGGAATTGGATGAACACCATAAGTGGTAAGTCATAACATGGGCCCAGGAGTCTTATTTAGCTCTTCCTTCGAATTTTGGGCAATCGCTAGGAATCTTAGAGGGAACAAAAGGCCAATAAGGCGAATGAAGTATTGGATCATTAGTGAGCCTTGACACATCCGACAGTTCCAATGTGGCTAGAAATGACAATTGCGGGTTGAAAGGCAGGGGAAGCCTTTGATAAGGCCTAGTTTACAGATTCCATCCTTTTTGGTATGGGTTTTTCCCCCAAAGTGGCGGATTTTGACCATAAGGAGCTTGATATTTCCCCCACTTAGGGGTACCCTAACCATAAGGTGGATTCTGCCCCCACAAAGGTGGGTTTTGACCAGGGTAAGGTTGATGTTGAGCTGCCATAATTTTTTGAGAACCATAAGGTGGATAAACATTTCATGCGGCATATGGATTATAAGGTTGTTGTTGCAACTATTGGTCCTGGTGATAAAACTGTTGGTCTTGCTGCTACAGGGGTTGACCTTGTGGCTGCAAGGGTTGACCTTGCGGATACAAAGGTTGATTTGGTTGTTCGAAAAACTGCCCTTGTTGCTACAAAGGTTGTTGATACTGCTATAAAGGTTGCCCCTGTTATTGCAAAGGTTCCCCTTGTTGCTGTGAAGGTTTTTGTTGAACAATCCCTTGAGGAATTCCTTGTTGGCACTAATAAGTTCCATTTGGGAATTGACCATATGCATTGGAAACAAGATTTTGACCAGGTTTCATATGAGGACCTACTTGTGGATTATAAGGTGGATTTTGAAGTGCTTGTGAACCATATGGAACATAAGAATGTTGGTGGGGTATCTAGGCCGAATAAGGCTTTTTATATTGGACATTACTTGCTCCATTTGGAATAGATGATCCAACGGGATTAGGAATATCACTAACAACCATGTGAGGTTGTGATCCACTCACATGGTTTACACTTGAGACAAGAGGGATATTTGGAAATTGTCCCCCATGCTGAGAATGAGGTGGTGGCATATTTTTTCCACTTGATGGGGGAATTGAGGGACTTATAGACATATTAACCAAAACTATCAGTTGCACCAGGATTGTAGGTTGGAATGAAAGTAACGTATGTGTCAAAATAGTTGGTTGAATCGAAACTAAAGTCACAATAGTTTTCACATGGATATGAGAGGTCACATTAGGGATAAACGGACTAGAAGTAGGAATAACATTCGATGACCAAATTGGATTTTGGTATAAAGAAGAATCACTGGGAGTTCCTGAGACTAATTGAGCCAAGGTCATATAACCAAGTGGAACCATAGGCCCACTATTTCCAGGAGGTGGTTGAGGTGGAACTCTTCCTACATAAGGAAAAACTTCCAATGGAAAGTCGTATTCAAAATCATTATCAACACTAGTAGTGTGAGTAGCTGAACTTCCGAAGGACCTCGAGGAGAGGTTGGAAACTTAGCTTATGATTCTATAGGTGGAAGCAGTTGGCGAGGGGGAATCTAAGAGGGTGGAGATAACTCCAAAGGTACACCATGGGTATTGTATGGACTATACCACTGTTGAGGAGATCACCAATGGATCAAAAATTAGATTCAGAAGGAATAAAACAAACCTTTTGTGGACTCTCAGTTGTTTCCGTATTAGACTCCTGAGACAACGATGAGTCTTGAGGTGGGGGGCGAGAAGCAAGGGGTTGGATACTTGGGAAAATTCCAACTTCAAGACCTTGAGCTTCAAGTGACTGTAAACGTTTAGGACAAAATCCTTGTGATGACCCTTCAGTATTAGATTATGAAGAGGAACGGTGAGGTGAACGTAGTGGTTCAGTGATGATGACTTTCCCTCAAAATCAAAAGGAGAAGAGACAATTTCATTGAGGGATTTAAAATTAAAATTTACAGGGAATTACTCAATATGAGGTCAAGAAGAAACTACATGTGTAGACATTTTGAATAATATAACACTTATTCACAAAGATTATCCTGATTATACACTATTTGTGGAATGCATGCATAATACATAACCTCCTCTACCATTGATCATCAATTTGCGGAATTAAAAACAATCGCATGCACACATTGAAACATCAATCACACATATCAACACAGTATCTAATGGGGAAAGCATACAGCTGAAAACCCCGAACTATCTGTATATTATAATGATAGAGAACATGTAACAATACATAGTACAATACTCCTCAAAAGTACTCAGTACTATCTCCACCTGCTACACACAAACTAGCTCAAATTTGAACAAGCCACGGGTTCAAATCTCCTCCACTGTTGGCCTGCCTCTACTGCGCAATCCAAGTTGAGAATAGATCATATCCAAGTTCGAATTCCCTTGGCTTGTACTGCGCAATCCTCATTGGAAATCTCAATCAATGATTGTACAAATCTCATGCACAGCTATAGTCACAACTGATAGTAGTCTCACCCTTTCACCCATCTCTAACACTTGTCTCCACTGAACTGTCCATGCACTGAGTCACTGATGTATTCTTTAGTTGATTTATGAGTTAATAATTAGTGAATTAATTAATAATTAATTCACACCACTCATCACTAGTGTATTTGTCAGTTATATTGAGTACAACTAGTTCAACTAAGTCAAACTGAGCACAACTCCATCAACTCCACCAAACTCAATCACTTGAGTTCTAACTGAAGTCCATCATGCAATAGCTCAAATAACCCATAGGAAAAGCGTATTTCCTTCTGGCAGTTGCATGTGCCACATCTGTAGCTTGAACTGAAGTGCTGCAAGAGGATAAGATAATGTTTGTAGTCAAAATATTATTAAGAGCTAATAATATTCGACTGTTCTATTTTTTGATTAGCAGTCTAAAAATAGACTCCGCCCATATGTCTAAAAATAGAGGTCCATCTATTTTTACCAACATGACCAATCATCCATAAATAGCATCCTACAACTCATAGACCATGATCCATATGTCTAAAATTAGACATAGTCTAAAAATAGACTTTGCGCCAAAAATAGCCTACGGCCCACTTAGTGCAGGCGATTTCTTTTCACTAAGCTCCATCATCTTGTTGCATTTTCAACATTTTGTGTCTAGTTTTCAGGTCTGAAGGTCAAGATAGTGACACCTGAAAGGTCGTACAAGTCCACTCTACTGAAGCAATCTATAATCAGGTCATCATGGGAGATTTGGAATAACGCTTTCTTGAAGAATCCAATATTCATAAAAATGGTGGGGTTAGAAAGAGGACTCAAAGGGCTACCATAGGACGCAATTTCAGACCTTGGAGATCCGAAATTATAGAGATACAATAGATTCAATATCAAGCTCCTACAAAAGGAAAAAAAAAAGGTGTGTAGTTTTTTTTGTTTTGTTTTGTTTTGTTTTTTGTTTTTTTTGTTTTTTGCATAAGTTTGGTTTAAAAAAATAGTTTGAAGTGATTCAAGGGGCATAATGATACATAATTATCATTAATTTATGCCCCAAAGAAAGAAAATAGAAACCCCTAGTAAGCAACCTGAAATCTCTACCATGACTCATGAAGAAGAGGAAGAAATGCAACATGATATATCCAAATTACGAGACCAAGTGCAACAATTTTCACTCTCACAAAAAGTAATAGAAGCTAAGATGGATGGTTTAAAGAAAGGCATGGAAGCTAATATGAATTGCATGGAAGCTAAGATGGATGTCATGGAAGCTAAGATGGATGGCATAGAAGCAAAACTTAAAGGCAACATGGAAGATTTGAATATAGATTTGACAAAGTTGCTACATGAAATTCTTACTAATTATGAAAGGGTAGTAAAGGAATCTCATGATGAGAACAAAAGTAATGTTAATCATGATTTCATAGACTCTAATGTTGGATTGAAGACCCACTATGTTCCAAAGATCGATATGAGGAAGTTTAATGGCAAGGATCCCATAACATGGATACTATAGATGGAGCAATATTTTGATCTCCATAATGTGAAAAACACTCAAAAGGTCCGCATTGCAACTTTATATTTGAAACCAAATCAGTTTGTATGGTATCGATGGCTTTGCTCTCATAAACAAATTGTCACTTAGGCAATTTTTATGGAAGAAATGATAGCACGTTATGAGGATACAAAAAGCAACACCTTTTTTAGCCAATACATAAATCTCAAACAAAAGGGTTCAACGATGGAGCACCTTGAGGACTTTCAAAAATTGAATATAAGGGTAAAAGACATTTCAAAGGAGCATAGGATTTATGTGTTCATAGGGACTTTAAAGGATAACATCCAACATGAGGTTTGTTGTTGGGAACCTGGTTCATTGGAGAAGGCATTCAATTTGGCAAGAAAAATTGAAAGAAAAATTATGGCAACAAGGAAGCCTACCACTCACAACTATAAAGATGGAAGAGTTGTTGCCCCTAACCTTCCACAACCTACAAGATTGACACCACAACAATTGGAAGAAAAACGAGTAAAAGAGCTATGTTATAGTTGTTATAGCAAATACACTAAAGGTCATAAGTGTGCTGAGAATAAATTATTTTACATAGATTATGGAGAGGAGGAAGAAAAAGAACAAGAAATGTCAAAAGAAGATGATATACACCAAGAACAAACCCTAAAGAAAGAATAAATGAATATGACCGTATCTTGTAATGCATTGGCCAAAATTATCACTTCTCAAATTCTCAAGATAAAAGGACATATCAACAAGAAAAAGGTAATAATGTTGATTTATTCGAGCAGTACCCATAATTTTATTCATTGTACGATAGCCAAGGAATTGAATTGCTTCCTATATCCAGCACCAGAGTGTCAAGTGATGGTTGCAAATGGAGGAACCATAAACTTCTCTGGAAAGTCCCATAATATCAAGCTATTCATGGGAGAATATGTATTCAATAGCCCATTGTTTTCCATTCCAATGGGTGGTCCTAATGTTGTACTAGGAGTCCAATGGCTACAATCTTTGGGTACAATAGCTTTTAATTTTCAAGAAATTTTCTTGAAATTTTTTTGGGAAGGAAAGGAAGTTGAATTAAGGGGTATCACAGGGAAACTGGGAAAGATAATCAACTCTAACGACATGATAAAGATTCTAAAGAAAGAACAATGAGGTGTAATTGCACAATTATGTTCGCTAGAGGTTCCCACATTGAAATAACCTATTTCTCCAAATCTCCAAAAAATCTTGGACAATCATTCCAAGGTATTTGAGGCTCCCAAAGCCTCCCACCTATTCGTGACCATGATCATGTTATTCATTTGATTCTAGGAAGTGTTCCTCCAAACATTAGGCCTTACAGATATCCTTATGCCCAAAAGAGTGAAATTGAATTTATGGTTGCAGAAATGCTAGAGGCTAGTATAATTCAGCCTAGTCAAAGTTCTTTCTCTGCTCCAGTAGTATTGGTGCACAAGAAGGATGGATCATGGTGCATGTATCAGGATTATAGGGAGCTCAACAAACTCACTATTAAAGATAAATTTCCCATTCCTGTCATTGATGAATTATTGGATGAATTGCATGGATCAATTTACTTCACCAAGTTGGATC
>APFE031166369.1:111846-139417 GCA_000404065.3 Pinus taeda | reverse complement strand
TTAGATTATTAATAATTTATAATATTTTTAATTAAAACTAACCAAACATATGTTTTTTTAATAATCAAGATTATATTTTAACTTGTTGAATAATATTTTATTTTTATTTTACAAAAATATGTGTCATAGCATTAATCTTACCAAACTAAACTGTAGAATGAAGCTCTAAACATAATGATCATTCAAACTCAAAAACAATATATTTAAATTAAACAATTCATCTATACTTGTAAATTCAAGGACACATTCACAAGGATTTAATATAAACATACTAAACAAATCAAATCAAAATTTTGAGCCAAGAGCCTCATTCTACAACCTATTCAACAACCAAGTGTGATGTGTAGCTAGTATTATGTGTAACTGTGTCCATCCTTCATCAAAGTTGAAATTTTAGGCCAAAATATTTTTTTTTTTAAATCTAAAAAAAATTAAATAACTATACAAAACATTTAAATAATGTCTACTCATAAAAAAAATTGTACCCGTTCATGTTAAATATGTATTTAAGATGGATCTTTTGATTGAGCTGAGAGGATGGACTCATCCTAGAGCCCAATATGATGTTACGTATTTAAGATGGATCTTTTGATTGAGCCGAGAGAATGGACTCATTCTATAGCTCAATATAATGTGTAAGGGTGCCCAATATAATGTGTAAGGGTGTCGGTTGAAATTTTGGGAGGATGGACTCATTCTACTACCCAATATAATGTGTAATGGAGAATAGACTCATTCTACAACCCAATATAATGTGTAACGGTGTCAGTTGAAACTTTGAGAGGATGGATTCATTCTACAACCCAATATAATGTGTAAGGGTGTCAATTGAAATTTTGAGAGGATGGACTCATTCTACAACCCAATATAATGTGTAAGGGTGTTAGTTGAAATTTTGCTCATGTCTACCAAAATAAAAAATTTAAAAATTTAAAAATAAAAAAATTTGAATAACTATACAAAACATTTAAATAATCTTTTTATGCTTTTGATGAAACCCTTAATATATTATTGTAAAATTAAATTATTTTGGGAAACTGATAAAATTAATATCATTTTATTAATATGACTTTTAAAAGATCCTTACTTGTGATAAAATCATTTTGCATAGTTGTAATATGAAGATTAATCAAAGATACTAATAATGCCTTTATTTTATTTGATAATATAAAAATTAGAAAATAGTATTGAGATAATGCTACCAAACAAAAACTGATAACAAAAATAATTCTCAAGCTTTTCAACGCTGAAGAGGAAGATTAGTGTATCGATATCATATAGATTTAATCATAAAGCCCTTTGCAGTGCTCGTAACTGTAGACAATGACGATGAACAAGCATAACTAGTCTTATTTGATCTGAGATCCACACTCTCAGAATGTTATTTTATTTATTTTTTCCTGCATTATGAATCCTTCCCACTGAGTTATTCATCACAGTCCGCCTCCTATTCCTCCACCGCCACCAGCGCCTCCACCGAATCCCCCGCCAGCTCCACCACCCACGCCTGCGCCCCCGCCAAACCCTCCACCCGCTCCACCACCTCCGCCTGCACCACCGCCAAACCCTCCACCCGCTCCACCACCACCGCCAAATCCTCCTCCAGCTCCACCCCCAGAGCCACCACCAACACCTCCGCCTAATCCTCCTCCACCTCCTGCCCCGCCACCGACACCTCCTCCAGCACCAACGCCAGCACCTCCTCCAGCGCCTCCACCCAAACCTCCTCCAGCGCCACCACCAAGACCTCCGCCACCTCCAGCGCCACCACCCAAACCACCTCCAGCGCCAGCGCCAGCACCACCACCCAAACCACCTCCAGCTCCAGCACCGCCACCCAGCCCTCCTCCAGCACCTCCGCCCAAGCCTCCTCCCCCGCCGGCACCAAGTCCTCCTCCTCCGCCTAACCCTCCTCCGCTTCCGATGAAATTGTTCGGTTTATATAGGCTCTCATGAACCACTTTGTTTAAATTTCTAGCTGCAGTTACATGACAACAAGTGGCTGCTACTAACAATCCCGCAAGAATAAAGAGCCCTCTCTTCATAATGATGGATTCCATCGTCAATCTATCCTTTTCTTCTACTCGACACGCCGAGGAAAATTGCAAATATCGCAGCTCGCAAATACGATACACTAACAATTTTGCACAGCAAGGGTAAGAACCTGGATGTTTAGTGCACTAGGTCTTATAAGTGAACGCCCTTTTTATAGGATTAGCGAGGTAATGAATCAATCGATCGCGAGTGGCTATAGCTTCTTACATCATTTAATGTTTTACCAACATATAACATGGCTCAAGTAAGCAGACATAGACAGCACCATCGAGCATTTAATTACTAATTGGTTTACTTTATGGCAGCCAGTGGAGCATAGCAGCGTAGTTTTCGATTAAACAATGATTTGGGACATGGAAGGAAGGAAGCCTGTCAGCGGTCACCGACTATATTCATTTCGACGACCAATGTGTATGGGTTTCCTTGCCTGTCCTGCGCGCTTTGCGTCTACTTTGAATGAATTTGAAGTTCAGTTTGTTCTACGTACTGCATAAGTCAAACTGTCAATGAATGTATGTAATACAATCTATCTACCGCCTACTGTCAATGAATACATGCAATACAATCTATCTACCGAGACCGAACTCGTGATTTCCAGTTAAACGGTCAGTGAATGCATGCAATCCATTTCTGATCTGCTATGATGACCCAGTAAATGTAATTGTTTAAAAAGTTACTGTAGTAAAAACGGAACGGAATGATATTGAGAACTTATTTTCTTTTAAAGAGTAATTTGTTGATTTGAATTATGCATTAAAGCAGTGTTTAAAGAATTACTCAAGAGCATTGAGCTTCCCAAAAGGGAAAACAGTTATTAGAATTGAAAATAACCACCTTCCTTAACTGGAAAGATTTCCAGGAAAAAAGAAGGGGTGAATGGTTTTCCTTTTTTTGGTGCTGTAGAGACAGAGAAAAACGGGAGGAACAGAAAGAAGGAAAAACTGATTGGTGACTAAGTCTGGTAAGGACCAGATAGTCAAGCACACAGTGCTGGCTTACTGAGGATAGTGATCCGGTAAGCAGAAGCTTGGGGGGAGATTCAGGTCTTTTGAGATGGATCTCATGGTTGGGAGGATATCAAGCTTTACACAGATCTAGACAGGAGACTGAGCCAGACTCACCTATCCGCGCAGATCAGGTAAGTATCTGACCCTTATGCTCCAAGACTGTTTGTGTAAATGGTAAAGGTAGCTCTTACTGTCAGTTTACTATAGCTACAGATAGTAAGTAGAGTATAAGTAATACTATCTAAACAGAAGCAAAGACAGAACGAGAATGAGTATTGGACCGCTATAATTACTTAGACCTAAGTGAACATTGTGTGACAATAGACAGGCTGAGCCAGCCTAGATAGTAAACTCTGAACCAAATACATAAAGATTACCGCTATCGGTAAACTAGAAGAATATATTACAGTATCTGTAAACAAAAAGCATATATGTTTCTGCATGTAAGAAATGATATATTTAGAGTGCTGTAGAACTCAGAGGACTAGCAATTTAGGGACTGTCAACTAGTAACTATAAAGAAAGACGAAGACAGAACAGTGTGTAGAAATAATTGATAGCCCGGTTCTGTATTAAGGATGGATTCCAAGAAACAGTTATATCTGAAGCGGTGAGGAGTTCATAGCCATACTCGAATTAAACAGATAAGGCTCGAACCTATATGGCTCAAATGAGCGAATACCTTCCTTAACAGCCACTGAATATTAAAGACGAACGTGAATCTTATATGACCAAGGACGAACAATATTAAACATTGAAAACTGGAAAAGCGATTCAGCTAGCCCATGAGGGTTCTAGCAAGCCGTAGCAATGGCATCTTAAACATAGTAATAATTAAAGACCGTGTAGGGAATAGAGTTATAATGCGTGCAGCATCCATAAAAGAGACTCGATTCATGTCAAACATCGACAGTCGCCTTCTGAGGCAAGGTAAACGCCAAACATAGACATCGAAGTACATTCAGAAGTAACAGAACTTGATTACATTGAGTATTGTCGTAATGACGGTATTATTCTATAAGAACTGTGGAAAATAACGCTTAGATAAGCAAAGAAATAAGATACAGTTACATTAACAGTATGTAAACAAGAAAATGAGGAATTCCGAAATAGACAATAACCATTAAACAAGTTACAGCCATAAGGGTTTCCAACCTCGGAAGGTATCGCAGGTCACCCATACATCTATAGGGTTAGATGCAGGTGTGATCGCATGCTGCCAGGGTGCATGAGCAAACCCTAGGTATAAGTACAAACCCTTAACGGGTGCAACCAAACATACATGCGAGTAACCAGATTGAAACCAGAAATCAAATATATGCAACGGAGCAACCATCAAACCTGTGTAATATAAAACAGGCTATATTCAACTCGTATCCGAGGAAACATTAACAGCATATAAATATATACAGAAGTATGAAAATCCATAAACCGAGATTCGCAGAGGTTCATAGTTCAGTAAACTGAATACTGCCAAACATTTAAACTCACGGCCGTAGCCACCAGCATATTCAGGATTATACATCGGTTTAAGTAAAACAGATAGACCCTAAAGCTACAGAAGGCAGGGTAGTAACCCAGATCTTCATATGAGAGATGATGCCGTAAATATCCCAAGACTATATAGCCGGAACGAGACCAGGTCTTTGTATACCTGCAGCCAACCAGACATGTTCAGGTTGGGGTCTCATCCTTAAGCTAGAGCAAAACCCTCTGACAAACCGAGAGGGATAACGATGCAACAGTCATAAAAACCAAACCCTGATATCAGTTAAATACCTGGAAGTTCGGCGGTCCTTGATGGCAGGGCTCTTCCAGATCCATCGAAGCAAGAGAAATTGCTCATACCTAGCAAGTAAAAGATCAGGCGTTAATCCGAGTTCATTAAAACACCAAATCGAAAAACAAATCCTTAAACTGTGAACATTTACCTGGCTAGGTCCGGACTGAGACTCCATGTGGAGAAATCTTGCTGTAAGAGGGTAAGAACTCGAAGTTGCAGTGGCCTCGGAGCGCAATGGCACAGTAAACCCTTTGCCGTGAGGGCAGAGGAAGCTGATGAACGCGGAGCAAAAGAACAATCGCGAATAAACCGGAAAAAGATCTGTATATACCCTACCTGCCAGAGGCAGAGACGTGGCGTAGTATTAACCTTTGATCTCTCACAGTTCATGCCCACCGTCGATGAGGGCGATGTAATCAAGGAGGAAGGCGCGGCAAAGCCCAAGTGCCGTGACCATGCCACCGTCACTTGAACCGGAAGGGGGAGACTCCACATTGCTGCCAAATGTCCTACGTTGGGATTGCCAGATCCCAAAGTCAACACAGATATGAAACATTAAAATGATAAGGTTGATGATCACAGCCACGTTATCACCGGTCCATAGGTTATGGAAAACTATACCTGCCGCCATAGTGTAATTGCCTTTGGGTTAGGCCGAATACATGGTTGTGGCAGCCAAATTAATGTCCAAATATATTAATTAAAGAATAGTGGAAACCTACGCATAACAAGTGCGGAAATATACCTATATGTAACTGCTGTTGATATTTATATTATACCATAAATTTTTTTTACATGTGTAGTTATATTCGTATAGGTATGTGACAATTGGTATCAGAGCCAAGTTATCCATACTGTGGCCTCTGGGATGTGAATGACGAGAAGATCATAATGACATTAACAATAAAAAAAAAAAAAAAACAAATGTGCAGGAAGCTCACAATACTATCTGTTTCATGATCAGACCAGGCTAGTGAAGAAGCAGGAAAAGAGCAACAGAGGTATCACAAGTGATTAGCATGCAGGGGTCGGGCGGCGCACAGCACAGGCCTGCAGCCAATTTGGGGCCTGCAACAAATTTTGGAGACAATGCAGAGTTGTGGGTGCAGCTGGGTGAGGAGACCCGCAACACGAATCTGGCCATACTAAAAACCGTTCAAGAATTGAAAAATGAAATGGCTCGGCTCCGGGCAGATAATGCACGGTTGACCATGGAGCAGGAGAGAATATTAAAAAGCCTGTCTGACAAACAGAACCCACCACTAGCTAACCCCAGCGCAGAGCAGCAGAGAATAACAGAGGAAGAACGCTATCACGCAGAATCTGAAATCCCTGAAGAAGAAGAGGATCAATCTGCTAATGCCTCAGAACAGCAGACCTCAAAGCGTCAAAAAGTGGAGTCGCAAGGGGAATTTCGAAAGATTAAACCTCCACATTATGATGGGGAACAAGAGGAAGTAGCTGAGGCATGGCTAATCAACATGAATAAATACTTCCAGCTGTATGAGTATGACCATAACTTGAAGGCACGTTTGGCCATCTTCCAGTTACAAGGGAAGGCGACACTGTGGTGGGAGGAGGTAAAAATTGTTAAAGGAGTAACTGAATGAACTATAACCTGGAAAAAATTCCAGAAATATTTTAAGGAAAGATACTTGACGGAACGATTTTATGATGAGAAGGCAAAAGAATTCCATGATCTGCGATTGGGCCAGCAGACCATGGATGAGTTCATCAATCGTTTCACATCTCTGCTTCGCTATGTACCCTACCTTAAAGAAGAAAAAGCCAAGGTGCAGCGGTTTGTTAGCAGCCTACCCATGTATATGAGAGAAAGGATTGAATTTGACAATCCTAAATCAATGGATGAGGCGATTCGCAAATCCAGAATCTGCTATCAGCAGAGTAAGCAGAAAGGTGATAGTACCAACAGAAAATGGAGTGAGAAAAAGAACAGTAAAACCGCGATGAACCACACTAGTTGGTTCGAAACGCGTCGACAAATGATGAATTATGTGATTTTGCCGAAAATTATCTAAACAATTGTTATGGATCACAGAAGTCTAAATTCATTAATAATTATAAAGGAAGTCGAAGCAGTGGAATCAAATGTAGCAACAAGAATCAGAACAATAGAGCAGCACCAAGGAATGCATTCAGAGCCAAATCCATCGGTGAAACCAGAATGAGTGAGCAGCCCGCCAAGATGGATGCTGAGGGATCAAACAGACCTCCAGTGCAGTGCTGGGGCTGTGGTGGACCGCACTATGTCAAGAATTGTCCGCAAAGGAAGGGAGCTGACCAGATATCCCAGATTCATGAGGCATCATCCGTGGGTGACGTGGGACGGAGTATGCCAAGAATTAACGCAGCTTTGGACGACCGCCAAGCAGAATATCAGCCCACCATGGTAGAGTTTGAAGGTAAACTTTTAAACCTTTCCGTCTCTGTTCTAATAGACCTTGGCGCTACTTTAAGTTATATTAGTCCAAAGTTAGTTGAACAGTGTAAATTACAGCCTGAAAAATTCAGGAATCCTTGGCTGGTACAGCGAGCTACAGGGACCAAAAGACGAGTAATGGCAAAGGTAAAAAGCTGCCCTATCACGGTAGCAGGACAGCCAGTAGTGGCAGACCTGAATATACTGCCCCTCGGGTCCTATGATGTTTTAATTGGGATGGACTGGCTAGAGAAGCATTGGGCTTTGGTGAACTGTAAAACGAAGATGATACGATACAAGGATGATGCTGGAATAGAACAGGAAATGCAAGGAATTAAACGATCAGTACAGATCCAACCAATCACCGCATCTCAGCTGGCCAAATGCATCCGGAATAGATGCCAAGTGTGTATGCTATTTAGGTAGGCTATGCAAAAACTAAAAATAAAGGGAACCCGTTAGAACATCTCCCTGTCATAAAGGAGTTCGCAGATATATTTCCAGAAGAAATTCCTGGATTACCTCCAAAGAGGGATATAGACTTTACCATTGAGTTGATACCAGGAGTTGCTCCAGTTTCGCGGGCCCCTTATAGAATGAGTGTACCAGAGTTGATCTAATTGAAAATGCAGCTACAGGAATTGCTGGAGAAGAATTATATCTGGCCCAGTGTATCTCCATGGGGAGCCTCGGTGTTATTCGTAAGAAAGAAGGATGGAACTCTTAGAATGTGTATTGATTACCGGCAGCTAAACAAGCTCACCATTAAAAACAAATACCCTTTACCTCGAATCGATGAGCTTTTCGATCAAGTCAAGGGAGCGACAGTTTTCTCTAAGATTGATCTACGATATGGATACCATCAGATCATAATTAAAGATGAAGCATCGCAAAAACAGCCTTTCGGACCCGGTATGGACACTACGAATTTGTAGTACTGCCTTTTGGTTTGACTAATGCACCCGCCACGTTCATGTGTTTAATGAACAGTGTATTTCATCAATTTTTAGACAAGTTTGTACTAATCTTTATTGATGATATCTTGATTTATTCTCGCTCCAAGGAGGAGCATGAGAAACATCTTCGGATGGTATTGCAAACATTGCGGGAACATCAATTGTACGCCAAACTCAGCAATTGTGATTTCTATAAAGAAGAAATCCAGTACCTAGGACATGTGATCTCAAAGGACGGAATTGCGGTAGATCCTGAGAAAATAAAAACCATACTGGATTGGCCTGTGCCAAAAGATTTGGCAGATATCAGATCTTTCATGGGATTGGCGGGATATTACAGAAGATTTGTGGAAGGTTTTTCAAGGGTGGCATATCCCATCACATCCTTGCAAAAGAAAGGGAGGACATTCAGGTGGAGTTCCGAATGTCAACAAAGTTTTGAGAGGCTTAAGCAATTACTCACATTTGCTCCTGTTTTAAGTATAGCTGATCCAAACAAGGACTATGTGGTATGTACTGATGCCAGCGGAGAAGGTGTGGGAGGTGTGTTAATGCAGGAAGGGAAAGTGATCGCCTACGAATCAAGGAAATTAAAGGAACATGAGCAGAAGTATTCTGCCTATGATCTGGAACTAACTGCGGTCATACATGCGCTTAAGATGTGGCAACATTACCTTTTGGGTAGGAGATTTTTGTTACTCACAGATCATCACAGCTTAACGAATTATTTTAGTCAGCCCACACTGAACGCAAGACAAGCTTGTTGGGCAGATTTCCTAAGTGGATTCGACTTTGACATTAAACATCTGAAGGGAAAGGAAAATCGGGTAGCCGATGCGCTAAGTCGAAAAGTACAATGTTTGTATGAAATTACATTCAGTAGATGCGAAAACTCATTGCAGGAAATGATGAAGACAACAGCAAGTCAAGATGCTGAATATAAGCAATTGAAGCAGCAAATGCCACTTTCCAGCAAAGGAAATCCACAAGACTATGAGGTTAGCAGTGATGGAATGCTGCTTTATAAAAAGAGGTTGTTCGTACCAAATGACAACAGTCTCAAAAAAGTGATATTGGATGAGTTTCATACCAGTCACTATGCTGGTCATCCTGGATATCAGAAAATGTTCACTGCACTATGGAAGGAATATTACTGGCCGGGAATGAAAAAGCATGTGGCTGAATATTTAGCACGATGTTTGGAGTGTCAACAGAGCAAAGCTGAGCATCAGCATCCGGCCGAATTACTGCAGCCCCTACCCATCCCAGAATGGAAGTGGGAGGTTATATCAATGGACTTTATAACTGGACTGCCTAAAACAAAAAGGAATAATGACTCTATTATGGTAGTAGTTGACAAGTTAAGTAAGGTGGCACATTTCATACCAGTACAATCCACTTACAAGGCAGTGCAAATTGCACATGTTTTCATGCAAAACATATTCAGACTTCATGGACTCCCAAAGACTATCATATCAGATCGAGATGTGAAGTTTACATCCGCTTTTTGGACAGTGCTATTTGCGGAATTGGGAACCCAGCTGAATTTTAGCACCGCTTACCATCCTCAAACCGATGGACAGACGGAGAGGGTAAATCAAATAGTGGAAGATATGTTGAGAGCATGTGTCATGCAAAAACCTGCACAATGGGAGGACTACTTACACTTAGTGGAATTCGCTTACAATAATGGATATCATGCATCCATTCAGATGTCTCCATTTGAAGTCTTGTATGGACGAAAATGTGGAACGCCCACAAACTAGAGTAGCCCGGAAGAAAAATTAAGGTTGGGACCAGAAATGCTCAAGGAAATGGAGGACATGGTCAAAAGGGTAAGGACCAACCTGAAGGCTGCTCAAGATCGACAGAAAAACTTTGCAGATCGGAAAAGAAGGTTCAAGGAATACCAGGTGGGAGACCATGTTTATATCAGAATTCAGGCACGGAAAAGTACGTTGCAATGGAGCAGTTGTGCCACACTGGCACCCCGATACTTCGGACCTTTTCAGGTCTTAGCAAGGGTTGGGCCAGTAGCATATTAGCTAGCCTTACCAAGCCACATTAGAATTCATAATATTTTCCATGTGTCCATGCTTAAGAAATATATCTATGACCCTAAGCATGTGATCAAGTGGCAAGATATCAGGGTAAGGATTGTTTTAACTAAACTAATTGAAAATGCATCCATGATAAAAGACTGATATGGTTAATGATTGCAGGTCGAACCGGAAGGAGAAGTTTAGGTCGAGCCGCTGATCATTCTCGACCGGAGAGAAGTGCAGTTGCGGAAGCGGGTTATTACCCAAATTAAAGTGCAGTGGCAGCACTATGGGCCTGAAGAGGCCACATGGGAGGACGAAGAGCTGTTTCAGAAAGCCTATCCGGGACTGTTTGGAGACACTAGACATCGGGACGATGTCCAATCTCAGGAGGGGGAGATGTGATGACCCCGTAAATGTAATTGTTTAAAAAGTTACTGCAGTAACAACTGAATGATATTGAGAACTTATTTTCTTTTAAAGAGTAATTTGTTGATTTGAATTATGCATTAAAGCAGTGTTTAAAGAATTACTCAAGAGCATTGAGCTTCCCAAAAGGGAAAACAGTTATTAGAACTAAAAATAACCACCTTCCTTAACTGGAAAGATTTCCAGGAAAAAGGAAGGGGTGAATGGTTTTCCTTTTTTTGGTGCTGTAGAGACAGAGAAAACGGGAGGAACAGAAAGAAGGAAAAACTGATTGGTGACTAAGTCTGGTAAGGACTAGATAGTCAAGCACATAGTGCTGGCTTACTGAGGATAGTGATCCGGTAAGCAGAAGCTTGGGGGGAGATTCAGGTCTTGTGAGACTGATCTCATGGTTGGGAGAATATCAAGCTTTACACAAATCTAGACAGGAGACTGAGCCATACTCACCTATCCGAGCAGATCAGGTAAGTATCTGACCCTTATGCTCCAAGACTGTTTGTGTAAATGGTAAAGGTAGCTGTTACTGTCAGTTTACTATAGCTACAAATAGTAAGTAGAGTATAAGTAATACTATCTAAATAGAAGCAAAGACAGAACGAGAATGATTATTGGACAGCTGTAATTACTGAGACCTAAGTGAACATTGTGTGACAATAGACAGGCTGAGTCGGCCTAGATAGTAAACTGTGAACCAAATACATAAAGATTACCGCTATCGGTAAACTAGAAGAATATATTACAGTATCTGTAAACAAGAAGCATATATGTTTCTACATGTAAGAAATGATATATTTAGAGTGTTGTAGAACTCAGAGGACTAGCAATTTAGGGACTGTTAACTAGTAACTATAAAGAAAGACGAAGACAGAACAGTCTATAGAAATAATTGATAGCCCGGTTCTGTATTAAGGATGGATTCCAAGAAACGGTTATATCCGAAGCGGTGAGGAGTTCATAGCCATACTCGAATTAAACAGATAAGGCTCGAACCTATATGGCTCAAATGAGCGAATACCTTCCTTAACAACCACTGAATATTAAAGACGAAAGTGAATCTTATATGACCAAGGACGAACAATATTAAACATTGAAAACTGGAAAATCGATTCAGCTAGCCCATGAGGGTTCTAGCAAGCCGTAGCAACGGCATCTTAAACATAGTAATAATTAAAGACCGTGTAGGGAATAGAGTTATAATGTGTGCAGCATCCATAAAAGAGACTCGATTCATGTCAAACATCGACAGTCGTCTTCTGAGACAAGGTAAACGCCAAACATAGACATCGAAGTACATTCAGAAGTAACAGAACTCGATTACATTGAGTATTGCCATAATGACGGTATTATTCTATAAGAACTGTGCAAAATAACGCTTAGATAAGCAAAGAAATAAGATACAGTTACATTGACAGTATGTAAACAAGAAAATGAGGAATTCCGAAATAGACAATAACCATTAAACAAGTTACAGCCATAAGGGTTTCCAACCTCGGAAGGTATCGCAGGTCACCCACACATCTATAGGGTTAGATGCAGGTGTGACCCAATGCTGCCAGGGTGCATGAGCAAACCCTAGGTATAAGTACAAACCCTTAACGGGTGCAACCAAACATATATGCGAGTAACCAGATTGAAACCAGAAATCAAATATATGCAACGGAGCAACCATCAAACCTGTGTAATATAAAACAGGCTATATTCAACTCGTATCCAAGGAAAAATTAACAGCATATAAATATATACAGAAGTATGAAAACCCATAAACCGAGATTCGCAGAGGTTCATAGTTCAGTAAACTGAATACTGCCAAACATTTAAACTCACGGCCGTAGCCACCAACATATTCAGGATTATACATCGGTTTAAGTAAAACAGATAGAACCTAAAGCTATAGAAGGCAGGGTAGTAACCCAGATCTTCATATGAGAGATGATGCCGTAAATATCCCAAGACTATATAGCAGGAACGAGACTAGGTCTTTGTATACCTGCGGCCAACCAGACATGTTCAGGTTGGGGTCTCATCCTTAAGCTAGAGCAAAACCCTCTGACAAACCGAGAGGGATAACGATGCAACAGTCATAAAAACCAAACCCTGATATCAGTTAAATACCTGGAAGTTCGGCGGTCCTTGATGGCAGGGCTCTTCCAGATCCATCGAAGCAAGAGAAATTGCTCATACCTGGCAAGTAAAAGATCAGGCGTTAATCCGAGTTCATTAAAACACCAAATCGAAAAACAAATCCTTAAACTGTGAACATTTACCTGGCTAGGTCCGGACTGAGACTCCATGTGGAGAAATCTTGCTGTAAGAGGGTAAGAACTCGAAGTTGTAGTGGCCTCGGAGCGCAATGGCACACTAAACCCTTTGCCGTGAGGGTAGGGGAAGCTGATGAACGCGGAGCAAAAGAACAATCGCGAATAAACCGGAAAAAGATTTGTATATACCCTACCTGCCAGAGGGCGTAGTATTAACCTTTGATCTCTCACAGTTCATGCCCATCGTCGATGAGGGCAATGTAATCAAGGAGGAAGGTGCGGGAAAGCCCAAGTGTCGTGACCATGCCACCGTCACGTGAACTGGACGGGGGAGACTCCACATTGCTGCCAAATGTCCTACGTTGGGATTGCCAGATCCCAAAGTCAACACAGATATGAAACATTAAAATGATAAGGTTGATGATCACAGCGACGTTATCACCGGTCCATAGGTTATGGAAAACTATACCTGCCGCCATAGTGTAATTGCCTTTGGGTTAGGCCGAATACATGGTTGTGGCAGCCAAATTAATGTCCAAATATATTAATTAAAGAATAGTGGAAACCTACGAATAACAAGTGCGGAAATATACCTATATGTAACTGCTGTTGATATTTATATTATACCATAAATTTTTTTTACACGTTTAGTTATATTCGTATAGGTATGTGACATCTGCGTACCTGCTAAACAGTTGTGGTAGATAGTTGCATCCAAGTTCCAATCAATGCAATGAGTTTCCAATCGATCCATGCATAGGAGTTAATTTGCGGCTACTGCAAAGATTTTTGGTCAGATTTTGATAAAATTTAGTAGAAATTTTAGTTATCATTTTTTAATTTTAAGAATTCAAAATTTAAGTAATATATCCATTTTCACTATCAAACAAAATTGAAGCTGTGTGTCCATATTTTTTTTAATTTAACAGATTCCAACGACTTTTTGCTATAAGCATAGCGCCGTTTCAAATTCCAATCATCTTTGCTCGACAACCCAGCACGCCTGGAATTTGAGGTTACACAACTTTCTTTTCTTGGTTAAACGAATTTTTATTTTGCAACTGCGACACTGGGTAAAACAAAGATTTAAACCATAAATTTGATGCGCATACAATTAAAAGTTATTGGGGCCATAAATTATAATGCCGATTGTAAAGTACATTAAGTTCAATGGCGTTTGATCGAACAAAATATTGTTTCAGTAGTCAAATTTCAGATTTTAAAAGCTATTTATGTTTAATTTAAAATTTCTAATTTTTAAATTATATTTAAGTTATTAATATACTTCATTTCCAACGAAATTTCAAATTTTGAAAAATTTTAAGACCAAAATTGTGGTATATCCTAAACAAAATAGACTTCTATAGGTTAATCTCAATTATGTTACTTTAAATATAAAATATTGTTATATAGAACTTGCCTATAACAAACTTAAAACATTTACAGATGCACAGTTAGAGTTCATGCATCTGCTTAAAATTTCAAATGATGCCCATAAATCTTGGGCATGAAAAATAAATAAATCTCATGACATATTGACTTGACAAAGAGAACACATTTGAAATCGGGAGAAGTTCAAATTCCTGTACTATCAAAATTGATCTTCTTACCAATATGGGTATGAAAAACAAATAATCTTCAACAAATTTTTAACTGACAGGAAGAACAAATTTGAAATTCTAAATCTGTAACAAAATTTCAATTTTTATGTTATTGAAATTAATTTCTTTGGATGTTTAATTAGTTTATTAGAAAATATAAAAATAAATTCTAAAATTTACTTAACTAATTTTAAGATATTTGATTGGTAGACTAAAAATTATAAAATTAAAGTCAAAATTTATAAATTCAAAAATTTACCTAATTAGCTTTCTACACATTAATCTCTTTTTTAATTACAAATTTCAACATTATGGTCGGTAATAAAAAAAGGTTGACATATTTTCATCATTTTACTAAATCAAGAAATAACATTTTCAATACTAATTTCTTTGTTCGGATGAACAACAATTGAAGCACACTAAATGGTAAAAGTCTATTTCAAAACAACACTGTAATTATTCTGAAATTTATTTAATAGTAGTTTCTTTTAATCAATAAATTTATATTTAATATTAAAATTTACCAACAGTGTTGTTACTTATAAATATTAATGAGAAGTGAATTCAAAACATAACTTGAGAAGCCTATATTGAAAATTGTCATGTAAAACGTGCATTGGATTATGAAACGGTTCAGCATATTTGTTCTCTCAGAGGTGGATTCAAAGCATAACTCATGAAACCTATATTTGATCTCTGCCTTAGAGGACCACATGTTTGTTGATGTGCATTTAACTTTTTGTATTCACATGGGTATTCGTTGTCATAAATGAATAAAATGGAAGAATATAGTCGCAGTAGGGTTGTGGACTGAAATCATCTCAATCAACCACATTACAATGTAAATTAATGTATGGGGCATTTTATATGCACTGTTAAATGCACTATGTGTCGAAGGGTTTATCTACAGTACAGTAAGGTTCCAAGTCGTGGTCACTTCAATGAACCACATTACCATATAAATTTATGGCCCTGCGGTATTATGATAACTAATATATGTACTTTGTCGTGGACTCCCATTGATGAAAACTACACCATAATAGAAGTCAATAAAAATGAGCAATATTTTAATACACTATTGTATTAGTATTAAAATATTTTTTATTAATATTAATATTTTTTTTATTATATTAAATTATTTATTTTAGTATTAATTTTAAAATATAGTTAATATATAGTATCACCATAGCCTAGCCTTAGGGACATTGTTCTGTAATATAGGCAGCCTTCTAAGTAAGTGCACTGCACTGCACCTTTCGATGATGAAAGGGTGCGCTGATCCTAGGTTTGGAAATTGAAACACTAGGGGCCCCAAAAACTCAAAATTTTTGCCTAAAACTGAAAATGAATGATATGGAATGGAAGAGAATAGAGATAGCTCCTACCTGGCCAGACGACATGAGGAATGGTCCATTGAATCTTCCACAATTAGCTGGTGAACTTTGAGGTAAAAACTGCTCTAAAGCACCAAAATCAAAGGGTAAATGTGAAATGGTAAAAATGAATGGTAAAACTTGTTTTAATGTTTATTTCTTGCACATTAATCGAGTAAACATTAGTATTTATTCATTTTATCCATGAAACAGGTATTTTTAATCTATTTTGATAGTGTTTTGAGTAGATTTGACAACTGGCATGCAAAATTTGATGTGCTCAAATGTAATTGAACTTATTTGACCACAAAGCAAACTTTTATCTCTTTTTTGAGCTTTGTTAAAAATGAAAAAGGAACCCCCTTGGAATCCTCTTTAAGCTCTTTTCAGACTATCTAAATATGAAAATATAGTCTAGTGCTTGTCATTTCCGGCTCATTAACGGATTGGAATTGATATCTACTCAGTATAAGTTTAACCCTTTTTCGGTCTGAGATAAATTAACTACGAAAAAGGAATGCGTTGATTGAACATGATCAATAAGTTCTCTCTCATATTATTTTATGCTTTTTTGGACTTCAGAGACAAATATATGAAAAAGAACTTTTGGAGTTTCCTTTTCATCCCTTTTCAAACTCTCTAAACATGAAAAGGACTGAGTTATCTTTGTCGTTAAACTTGTTAAAAACATCAAATAACGACAAACTTGTCCATCTAGACAAGACTGAGTTTCACCTTCGCTAGACTCATTAAAGCATCAAATAGTGATAGATTCACTCGAAGGGTGGAATTATACAACAAGCATATGTTATCCTCCTCAAGCTTGATAAAAATAAAGAGGTATTGGTCAGCAATGACTCGGGAAAATGGGAAAAAGGGGAGAACACTTTATGGTAGCAAGTCGCTCTTGAACATGACACTTTTACCTCATCACCTTGACTATGTGGGTTGAGTCATTCAGCTTGATGGTTATCACACTGTTGGTCTATCATACCATCCATTACTTTGTTGTGGGTCAATGCTACCAATTCATTTTAGTGTTGCCGACATGTTCAAGAGAAGTCATTCAGTTAAAACTTCATCCTTTGCAATACCGTAAACCTTCATTTTCATGACCTCCATTCCTGAACCTTCTGTCGTCAGTCGATTTTCATCTCCAAAATCATTTACCTCATTTCGTGTTATTAATGTGGGATACATCAAGGCCCTCATGTGATGAGTCACTTCTTTTCGACATTAACACATTATCCAAGAAGTTGACTTAGAAACACCCCTTCAGTACCTTGAGGTTTGCATACATCAATGGCAGGTTTCTTGCTTCCGGTGATAGGTTGACATCACTAGCCTTTGAATGAAAGACTTTGTATAGTGTTTGACATCAAATCATTTATTCACACCATGAAAAATGCACTGTAGTACCTTGAGGGTCATCATCATTATCGATGACTCCTCTCACGTATGTTAACAATTTACATCATTGGTTGGTAATCAGACAATGTCTTCCCATGTTCAAATTTAGATCATTTATTCACATGGTTAGACTTGTACTTGAGCGAAAAATTGAACGAGAATGAAGACCGTGGATCTAGTTTCATCCATCCAGGCTGCGATATTTTCAAGAGTATTAAATCAAATGTACAATGGCCTTACATTCATGGCCATCCATTCATGGGTCTATATCTGTAAACGACTATATTTGTACATGTAATGAAAGTTTATAAGTTGAGCATGGGTATGCCTTCCCTCAGCGAGTTCACGAGAAAAAAAATCAAATTATCATGATATATGTATTGTAATTGATGCAGGTCACCTTCTACTTCAAAACCTCCTCTCCACATAGTAAAGCATTTCACTCGACATACATATTTACAACTTCATGCTTTAGGGCAACTGATACAGATCCATTTGGGCACATCAACCTCGACTTACAGATCAGTACTATTAGGGCGCATCAAACCCAAATTCAGTTGTTACATGCCCTAAATGAAATCAACCATCAGAATGCCTCCTTCTCAAGAGATTCCATAAATGAAATTATCCAAAAAATACCTCGAAGAAGATCAGCGTAGACAGGCGTTTATCAGGGTGCACTGCACTGCAACCCAGTGCACTACCAGGGTGCATTGCAGTGCACTTGAGCCCTCTTTGGCCCACGCTGGGTGAATTTGAGCGAAATCTGCATTGGGGTTTGGAATATTCTTATCCATAAGATGCCTCTAGAAGTTTCCTAGCTATCCACTCCTTTGGGCTTGAAATTGGATGAGGGAGGGAGTTAAGGAACATCAATACCTTTATCCCTTCCTCCATGGAACTAAATCCTATGTTTGGGAGGGCATTCATTATCACCATTTATGGCATAACTTCCTTCATTCACCTATAAAAAGACCACTCATCTAAGTGATCAGGGGCTGGAAATCATTGAATTATAGGGAGATGTTGTTAGTATGAGACTTGAGTTGGTTTCAAGTATTGTGATGATGTCAAAATGTCTTGCTTGTTATGAGGAGAGGATGGGATTGAACTGGAGGAGTGGCACTGAATCAAGCAAACTGGGTTGTAACAATTCCTTTTACTAATAAAGTGTTCAAAGCTTTTTCCATATGTTTGTATTGTTTATTGATGCTTTCATATGTGTAATATGCACTTGATTCAATTTTATGTTTAATCAATAGATCATTATCATATGCTTTGATTGGTTTTTGTCTTCTATCTATGTGAAGGTACTTTTCAAGCAGATTAAGGATGGAAAGGAGCGACAGAATTGGTCAAGGGAGATAAGGAGTAAGAAAAATCTTTAGGTAGGCTTCTTTACTGTCTTATTTAATCTATTGGTTATAGAAAAAGTAGGGAATGCTTTGCTCTGTTGTTCTACAATTAGCTGCTAGTCTAGGGGTCTAAGTGTTTATCCATAGACACTAAAACTTCCCAAAAAAATGAGTGATCATGGTATGCACTTCTTGAATGAGAAGATTAGCGCGCTAACAGAGGAATTTCAGGTATACCACCAATAAAGCACACCTTATCACCTGCAGGCTAACAAGACAGTGGAAGTGTTCAACAAAGTGCTTGAAAACGTGTTGACCAAGGTTTGCAATGCTCATCGAAGTGATTGGAACCTGCGCATACCTGCAATACTGTGGGCTTATCGAATGACATGCAAAAAGTTCACTCGACAAACCCCCTTCCAGCTTGTTTATGGTGTTGAAGCAGTAATGCCTATGGAATACATTGTGTCTAGTCTGTGCATAGTAGTGCTCATAGGTATGACAGATCATGGAGCCATAGAGGAAAGGCTCACACAGCTGGATGAACTTGAGGAAGAGAGATTTTTAGCTAGATTTCACCAACAGGTCCAAAAGTAGCGTGAAATGACATGGCATTATCGACATATTAAGTTGCGCTCAATTAAGGTAAATGACCTGGTTTTGTTATATGATAGTAAGTTTGATAAATTTCCGGGGAAGTTTAGAATGCACTGGTTAGGGCCCTATGTAATTAAGGAAATTACCGATGGAGGAGCGATACAGCTGGTCAAATTGAATGGAGAACCCTTCCCTGACAAGGTGAATGGTAGTCACTTGAAGCCATACACCGACGGTCTGGCCATGTGACTAAATGAAGGTAGCATAGTCTTAGAGCTCCAGGGAGCTGAAAGGAGGCGCGAGACTATAAACTACACTACTTGGGTTGGGGAGTTGCACAATTGGAGGATGGTGCATAGTAAGGAAGTGTCACTAGGTCCACAAAAAGTGTGGAGAGAGTTGCATTACGCAAGGAGAAATTGCGCAAGTCAGCTAGAAAGTGACCGTTAAAGTCACTGTTCATGATTTGACGGCAGAAGTGAGGGCAAATGGAGCTGGTGACTGACATTTAAGATGAAATTTATGGCTCATATCCTTGAAAATCTACCACAAATCAGTCATTAATGAACTGAATTTGGGGGGAATGGTCAAACTTGAATTCAAAATGCCCTATAAATGACAAGTGGTTCGCCGGCAAGAAACACTTGGCATTATGAGAATTGAGTTGTTGAGTTCTCAAGTGCATATGAATTGTGAGAAATACGAGCTTCTGATAACTACTAAGGTATTTGATACTTTGCCAATGGAAACACAGGAATTCTTGCATAAGATCATGTCCGCACCCCCAGAGATTATAAATATCGAACAAGTAGTAGAGGAGCCAGCACAAGAAATGGAAAGAGAGGTAGAAGTAGTTGCTTCGAAAGTGACTGAAGTATTGGCAGACATCCCTAAATCACCAAGAATGCCAAGATCAAAGCCAACCCCAACTAAGAAGACTGTGAAGGACAAGAAGGGCAAGCAGCCTGCCATACCGGTGCGCGCATCGCCAAGGAGAAACCCACCAAATCTCACTGCATAGGAGAAAAGCAAGGCTATAAACCTAGAACCAGAGGATGAAGATATCAAAGACATCTTTATGGATGATGAGGATGTGGGAACCGAAGTGGAGGAGGTTGAAGCCTAGGGTGCGGACCCTATTACGTGACTGCCAGCGTATGTCCCTTCGCGCAAGCCTAAGTCCAAGGTCCCAAAGGACATTAATGATAGTAATACTCCCCTACAAACCCCTCTGCTTCCTGACGAAATTATTTTCGATAGTCTACGCTTGGCACAAGTGCACATACTGAAGCTTGAAGATTGGGACTTAGCAAACCATGAGAAGTTCCTACACCTGGCGACCGAGCAGTTGATGCACTGCATCATTGACACGAATATGAGAATGAATGCGTTGGAGCTGCGAAGACGGCTCAAGGGGGTAGAAAAGGCAAGGCTGCTCAACCTGCTCTAGGTGTCGCACTATAACTGCACCCCGGTGATAGTTTTGGTCATCAAGCAATTATTCCACTTGGTGCATGATGGGCGTCTGTGGCTGGAGGAGCTGATACCCATCATAGATAGGTTGATTCAACGAATAATGTGCCTTCTGTTTACAGGTGAGAATCCAATGATAATGTTTGGCGGCAAGGGTGGCGAATAGGCTCTTATAAAGTCAATGAAGGAAAAATTTAAGCTAGTAAAGAAGTCACGTGGGAACATTATCTCCAACATCTGTGACCCTACTGTGAAGGGAGCCACGCAGATCCTCACTAGGAAGGTAATGAGGAAGTGTCGCGCCGATGAGGTGCCAGCATCTTTTGTCATGCTCGCACAGTAGTGTGCTAAAGGAGTCTAGTTCAATTGGTTGGAATACCTTTGCAGAGAGTTCCTGGTAAACTGTCGCAAAGCACAAGAGCTTAGCAAGACGTTCCAATACGTGTGGTTGTTGCTATCAATTGCGCTAGTAGCGTGGGAGCTACTAGAGGACAGCTAGTTCCCTTCAGTTGCACTAGACCTCCCTAAAGCAGCAAAGTATGCTTCGCTGTGGGAGACCAAGGACGCACAACGAGTCCAGGATATTAAGATCTTCTGGATCTTGATGGAGATGAACATTAAGATATCCATCAATCGTAAGCCACAATTGTCACCCATGGTGTATGCCAATCTATAGGGCTACGCTGAGTTCAAGGCCGATTTCCATCGAGTATCAATCAAGGCATGGAAGGACCCTTTGCAGAAGTGGTATGACTTGCCATATCTAGCCACGGATGACGCCATTGATGCGATGCTTGACCAATGGCTGGCGGAGTAGCGCACTACCATAGACTTGGCAGTGGATGGAAGCAAGTACGCCGCGTAAAAGAAGAAGGAGGAGGCCAAGCTAAAGATGGCGCAGCTAGTCAAGAAGAGGAAAAAGGAGGCTGTTGATAAGGCCCAGGTGGAGTAGGCAGGAAAGCGAATAGGCGGGATAGAGCATGGCTCTAACAAAGGCTTGAGGTCACTTTCATCTGAAACAAAAGAGGAAGAAATAGAACAGCAAGACACAAACCCTCAAGAGACATCTACCCATATTAAGTGCCTAAGAGAGCTAGAAAAGGGAGGGTCCAGGAAGAAATAAAAGGCGACCAAGACCTCGATGGACCCTATCACACTGACAAAGGGTAGCATACATGATATCAGTGACACAGTTAGGGATGTCACTGCGGAGGCCTTGCAACAATTTGAGCAATAGCAGCAGATCATACTAAGGTCCATCCAGACCGGGTTACAGGAGTTTTAGACCCGCGCGTCTCAAGATGGCATGGTGTGTACTAGCTTGGCTATCGGCACTTCAGAGGCTGTCGATATGCTATGCAGGAAGGATTTCAGTGTGATGGAGCATTGACCATAGAAAATGAGGCTGACAAGCCCACTGTCAGTGGCTTGAAGGGAGTTGGGCTGAAATTGGTAGCGCTTCCGCGCGAAGCACTCTACCTCTTGAACGGTTGGAGTAATTGCAGATTTGAGGGCCCATGAGCACCGCGCCCATTAGGTGATCATCGAACAACAAATCAACAATGAACATATGGCCCTATAGAAAAATGTTGCCATCACCGCAGACACCGAGGCGACCAATCAGAGCAAGAGGATTATGCAGGTCGTTGACGAGGCATTCCGAATGGTCCCAGAATTTTCCATTTCAGAGGAGGAGCCAGTCGCGGTCCGCATCCGTGAGTTGGCCACAGGGTTGCGCAACACTTGGAATGAGATGGCGCGAGTTCAGATGGAGTTGAACCTACAAATTACCGAGCTACAGTTGAGGGCTCACCCTTCAACACCACCATAACTAAAGGAACAGTGGACGGTCGTTGTCACAGAGGCAGTAGTGGAGATGGAGAGTGTAGTAGCAGACTACATGCAGTTTTTTGAATAGTCATTTTAGGTCTTGACAAGCTTGCAGGAGGACCCAAATATACAAAGGCAGGAGACGGCGCGAGCTACAACAGTGCTACGATGAAGTTAAGGGCACAGTGCGAACCGTTGCACTGACACAGAGACTCGCCAAGCAGCAAGAGGCCAAGCAACTAAAGGAATAGGTGGACGTAGTGCTACATAATGAAGAAGTGCTGAAGGTGAGACTAAAGCCTTGGCTGGAGGAAGCTTACGTAGTCACGTGAAATATTGAAGGCAAGCTTACGGCTCTGCAAGCGACAAAACAAAAGCTTTAGGTTGACAGCGTAGGAGCAGTGACCGAGCAGACAGTGGAAGACATGAAGCAAGCAACAACTTAGTGCATGGCCGAGGTTGCGGTCATACGGGTCGAGCTGGACAGACTTTGTGCAACTATCTCCGTGCCTACCGAGTGACTTGAGGGTGAGTCACGATGTTTGTTTTGGGGGTTTGTTGGGAGCGAGATCCCCCAAGGGCGGTTTTGGGGCTAAAAGCCCATATTTGAGTCAAATTTTGTAATAAAATTGTAAAGTATCTGCATTTTGTGGTTGTGGAGCACGAAGGTGTCATGTGTCATAAAGGATAGTCTGCACTTAGTTTTGTAAAGTAAAGCCAGCTGTAAGAGATCTACCCATGGTCCGTGGACCATGGGATTGTGTAAAAAGAGCTAAGTAAGTAGATTTATAGACATACAATGTAAGGGAGTCATAACTCTGAAGTATGAAGTCTAAGTCTTGGGTTGTAGTGTAGGTAGAGGCTCTGCAGCTGAGTGCGCAGAGGCCTAAGGTAGAAGTCCGCAGCTTAGTGCGCAGACCCCTACAACTGTGTGCGGATGGCGGACAAAGTTTGTAAACACGTGCATGATATCAATAAAGAGAAATATTCGACAATTCCTATGTCTTTGTTCTATTAATGTATCTTGATATGTTATGTATGAATTTCCTTTATTATACTTATGTGATGCATGAATGAATGCAATTACGTTGAATAATTGAACGCATTTACGATTATCTATTTATGCGGTGTTAACTATAATTATTTGATAAGATAAGAAAGTCACTTAGATTAGTTGGGGAATCTGCACAGCACATTGCCATAACAGCGCAAAAGTACTTGAGCAGCAGGCTAGGACTGTGCGAAGGTCAATCATACACTTTCGCAGAGGTATTGAAGGACGGAATAAAGGGCTCGTATTGCAAGCCCTAGAGAGAAGCGACCTGCGCGAAGGCAAGGATAGAGGGAATCAAATGACATCACAACCATCTCAGGGTGTGGAAAGTTGGTTCTAGCATCCCCCCATACTACTTCGGGTGAGACTTCAGTCTGCGCTCTGTGGGCTAATGCCGAAAGGGCCAGTAGTGTAGGGATTTGTTTGGCTAATTAACACAAAATTTGGGTCAAGCCCCCTCAATCCAACATCCCTAGATGGAGGATTTTCGGGATAGGTATCCATGTGTTGGGCTTAGAGTGTACATGGGGACCCCTATTGATAACTACAACTCGTAGAGACACAAGACACTAAGACTTCCTTCATGACTAGTCTAAGAGACTATAAAGTAGAGAAGGGGTACAATGCCTTGGGTTGTGCATATTTATAGTGAAGGAGGGATTATAAGTTGGACTTTTATTGAGGTTTTGTACCATAGCCTTTACCATGTTTGGTACTGACTATGGGCCATAGTCAACTCTGAGGTGAGCCCTTTCCCTATTGGATTCATAGCCCTATCTTGAGAGTGATCCACTACAAAGAGAGCTAGAGTAGTGGAGTCTACATCTGGGTGGAATGTTTGGTGTGTAAATCCAATCGATGTTGCATATTAGATAAGTGTTATTGCTATGTATTTAACTACTTCTAATATGTTCATTGTTGTATATGTATACTATGTATGGTTTTTATGTATCGTCTAGCATGTGAAATTGCATGATATACTGGGAAGGAATTTGTATGGTTTCAAAGTGTAGTTGTATTTGTGTTGAATGCAAAGGTAAAATGATGAATTTCACACTACCTCTCCATATCAAAAGGAAAAGTAGTGGCCAAGTACATTACAAAGTCGTATCAGAGAAGAATATTAAAAATCTAGACCTGTAGGGGCCAAAGATTGAATGTAATAGATAAATCATTAATAGGCCTACACATTATTTGATATAAAATCATTAAACGAAAGTGGTAATTTAGAGTCTACACGTCACCAAATCCTTGAAAGGCATGCCATCTTGTGTGGTACTTGGTATTATTTATCTAACTTAACTCTCTTTCAATAAATGATGTTCTTTATGAGACTAAGATATTTTTGAGGTTGTGAGAATGTAATGAGCAAGCAAGTTAATGGACATCTATTCCTGTAGCATTTATGGCAATGATGGCACTAATATTGAGGAAGAAGAAGGTGAAGAAACAAAGTATCATCTTTTACACCAATGGCCTGTATCAAAGTTCCTTAAAAATAAATAGTACCAAAGAACAAATATAAATAATGGAAAATTTAAAAGAAATGAAAACCTAAGAATTGACATGAGCACATACATTCCAATTCTTCATAAAATGTCAAAGTTAAGAGCCACACTTAGACTTTTAAGTAAAATGGATAATAAAGGAACTCATGTACATATGTAATTATACATCTCTCTTGCATGTGGGCATTGAGAAGAGTTATATATCATTTATTAAATTGGTTCATGCTCACATGATTCATAAGGTATTTAAGCCACACTTCTCCATGGGAAACAAGCCTGTTATTTTGCATGAAACATGAGGGAATTGAAAAAGGATTAGCAATCTAAGGATGAAATTCTTAAAAAAATGTGGTCTCATGGACTACCATGATTAAAAATGATACAAAGATTGAGTAACATGATACTACTTTGGCATCACAAATAATGGGTGTCTAGCCAACTTGGTTCACATTTTCCAATTTTTTTCTAGCTTGTGTAAGCTTAGTAGCTTTTGAAGTTGGAAAGGAAACCCATCAGTAGATAATGAGATGTTTAATTGGGGATAACTTGTTCATGGGAATTGCACTTGCTGATATGTATGTTACAACTAGGAGAGTATGATATGCATGCAAATTGTTCGACGAAATGCATAAATGAAATTTCATCATGAGTAATACAATTATTATAAAATATGTTGAAAATGGTATTATTAACAAAACCTATGGACTATTTTTAAAAATGCTATAAATAAATTACATTACATGGACTACCATGATCACAACAAGCTCATAGGTTGGCATATTAGAATATATGGAAACAAATATTTTGACAAAATTTCCAAACGGGTGTGGTTTCCTAGACCACAATGATTGCAAGATTTGTGCAAAGTAGTCACTGTGACGAGGTTCACGTAATATTTTTTAAGGAAATTCCTATAAGAAGCATCAATGAGTACAATGATCGTAATATTTGTTCAAAAGGGTGATTTAAGGAAATAATGAATCTATTTTAAAAAAATCAATGGATAGTTGTAAATCTTGATTTGGATACATTTTCCTATGTTTTTAATCATATGCCAATTTTGTAGCTTTGGAATCTAGGAAGGAGATCAATGAAGACATAAATAGAAGTGGGGTTCAATATGATATATATGTAGGGATTGTGTCACTAGATAGGCATTCCAAATGTGTTAGTATAACTAATGCACACAATTTGATATATTGTTCAAGTAAGATGTCTCTTAGAATCCCATGGTTGCAAGATATTCTCAAAATGAAGCATCAATGAACCCTTGAGCATGAACACTACATTTGGAAAACTGTGGATGTTATATCGAGCATTGTTGATGTTTCTCATAGTCACAACATTCTATAAGCAAAAGTAACCAAATTCAACATACAAATAATTAAAGTCAACTCCATACATGGATATCATAAATCTACATCCAAGGTGATGTTCAGCTAGTTTGCTAATGGCTTTCAACACTCAATATATGTTACATAGATTCAAGTTAGTGTGAGAAAATTTGTATCATAAAATTTGATTACGCAAGTCACCTAACATATGTTGGGAAATGTCACTTCCTAAAGTAATAACATTTAGGTTATATCTAGAAAAACTCCAATTTTATGTAAAAGAGCTATATCCCGCATTTATCAAAGAGTAAAATACCCTTGTAATAATTTGTTATATTAAGAGGTGAAATTACATTGCCCACCTATATGATGGGGATGTAATTTCTTAATATCTCTTACTATATAATAGAGGTTAGGTAGTCCCATAAATCATAGAAGAAAATATATAATAGTCTTATCCTTGTAAATTGGTGAAGCATTTGTGATGATGCTCTTTGTAAGAATAGAGATTGTTGAAGATACTAAAGACGTTATTACCTTTGAGTAGCTCTTATGCCATTTATTAATATCAAAGACGTATTTTAAATAAATATAATAATTTTTGACACACAAACTTAATTACTTTATAAATCTATTAAAGAAATCACATTCATATAGACTTCTATCATATTAAAATGGAATAGATATTAAAATTGTAAATTAAATATAATCGTTTTATTTAATTTGTAATAAAATTTTATATTAATTGTGATACGTATTTAATAATTGAAACAATGAAAATATATCAATATATATTTGTCTTAACTACTAATCTTGCAAGCATTACTAAGGATCAAAATTCTTGTGGTGCAAATATTTTTTAATGTTAAAGATTGAAGAAAGTTCACGTCAGAAATTTGATCTGTCTTAGTATTTGATAGATCAATGGTTAAGATATATCTATACTAATTATATACAACACATACTATGTATAATTTTTCATTGTTCAAATTATATTTTTAAATATATAAATGGATTCGATGGTTTCAAAATTTCCTTGAGCACTTGGATTGTATATAATGCACCA
>APFE031166369.1:57042-89395 GCA_000404065.3 Pinus taeda | reverse complement strand
TAAAGGAATGGTCACCGAATATAACTATATTATAAATATGACTTTTTGACTTTGGTCCCAAAGTCAAAATTAGCCGTTGGTCAAGATAGTCGTCGGGGGCTCTGCTCAGACAATTTAACATGCAAAGCTGGATTTGTTTCTTCAACTTGTCCTAACGATGAACCACACTGGTTGGTTTGAAACGCGTTGACAAAGGTATTTCTTCATGTGATTTACACCGAAGTTCTTCTTAGAACATTAATATTAACAACAATAATCATATTAAGAATAATAATATCTAATAATTTGATATTACAATGTGACAAACAAACTTTATACCACAAAGTGATTAACATTTCCCTACATCTCATTATGATGAGCATATCCCCACAGTACATTTGAACCACTTCACTCTTCACCAACACCGCATTATGGTGCTATCTAAGAAAACTTAACATCATTATGTCATGATCATCTCTCGATATTAAAATGTGATATACATTAAGTAATGTTACATGTGACATGCAAAACTCTTTGTTGCAATGCATTTAGCAAATGCCACCGTCATAATATGATGACCATAGCGAAATGTCATAATGTGACCAACCTAATTTGACATTGCAATATTTCAAACATATCCCAATATCGTAAAGTGGCAAACATAATCCATCATCAAAATGCTCTAAATATAACCATATATCTCAGCATGATCAACCATATGCAAAAAATTTAGACATGGTCAAGCACAAACCACAATAGTTATCATGGCCAAACATTCTCAACAATAAAACAACATATCCAAACATGAGTAAACATGGCCAACCATGGAGAAATATGGTTATGTATGGGCAATCATTGTCAAGCATAGTTAACTTTAGATAACATGGTTAACCATGGACAATGCATCAACCATGCTTAAATGTTGTCAAAAGTTGACAAACTAGTTTGGATGGTTAACGTGTTTTAACACCAACCATAGTCAAGATAAGTTCCAAGGTGAATCATAGTCACCATGGGCATCAAGGTTGACCATAGTAATCTATAGGTAACCATGGTCAATGATGTTTCACCATAGTCATCATGGTCAACCATGTTCAACATTGTAACACCATAGCCAATCATGAACAAACATGGTGAAACATGGTTATGTATGGGCAACCATTTTCAAACATATTTAACTTAGGGAAACATGGTCAACATGATCAAGATGCCAAACATGAAGAATTCAACAACCATGGTCAATCGTTGTCAATAGTTGATATACCCAATTTTGGATGCTCAGTGCATTCTAACACCAACCATAGTCAACATGCGTGCCATGGGGAACTATTCTCACCATAGTCATCATGGTCGACTACCATCATCTATAGGTAACACTAATAAATAATAGTCAACCATGGTCAACTAAATTAGTAAATGTTTAGCCATGTTCAACCATAAGCAACATGTTAAAAAATGTGTTCATTTTTCATCACACTACAATGTAACTTATTGTTCATCACATTGTGATGATGGATATTATTCATCACATAGAAATGTAATTTACAATGGATATTATTCATCCCATTGCAACATTGTCTATTGTTTGCCACATTGTGACATCTTTTGTTGTTCAACACATTAAGAGATCATTTCTTTTTCATCACTTTTACCTCACTTGATCTTCAGCACAAATGATGTTGCACTGTGTTGAAGGACAAATGATGCCGCAATTCGACGAATAACAATCATGGTCAACAATATGTTCAGTGTTTTTCAAAATGAACACATTGGTGATGTTGCTGACGAACAGAAAACAACATCAAATAATAATGAACGCATTATTGAACATGATAATCCAACTTAGGTATGTCAACCTTGAGAAATATTGACCATAGTTGATGAATTATCCATTGTGGACTATGGTTGACCATGTTGTTTGAAGTTAACTATGCTTGAAAATGGTTGTTCATACATAACCATGACTGCTTATGGTTTTCTATATTGTTCCTTCTATTGAACATGGTTAACGTCACATTGACGTCATTTTTTGTTCGTCACAAATGGCGTCGCAATTTGTTGAAAAATAAACGATGTCACAAAGGGATGAATAATAAACATTGTCACAATGTGATGATGAACGAATTCCATTGCAATGTGATGAAAAATAGATACCATTAGAATGTGCCAAATATATTTGTCATCGCAATGTGACAAATAGTAAATGCCATTATAATTTGATGAACTATGAACAACCTCAAAATGTGACAAATAATGTCACAACGTTATGAATAATAAACATCATTGCAATGTGTGGAATAACAAATGACATCACAATGTGATGAACAATAAATATTGCAGTGTAACTGACAATAAACATCATCACAATGTGTCAAACAACATATGGAATATGCATCATGCAATGGGTTGATTTTGGTTGATATATATTAACATGGTCTTCATTATCAAACATGTTCAAACATGCTTAACTATTGTCAACATGGTCACAAAATGTTAATGTTACAATGACTATTCATGTTTAAAATGGTCAGCAATTGCAATATGGCTGACCATAGTCAACATCATCACATTGTCAACATATTCAACCATTGTCAACACATTCAACACAATCAAGCATATTCAACTTATCCAACAAAAAGCATGATCAACAATAATCAACCATAGCCACCTTGCTCAAACATAACCAACAATATTCAACCATGATTGAAATAACTCACAATGGTTAACTATGGTCACCAAAGTCAACCATGGCCACCGTGATCATCCATGGACATCCATGGTCAACCACTTTGTTAAGCATAGTTAACATGCTTAGCCATATTCATCTACTGCTAAATTTTTTTTACCATGTTTAACCATGTCCTTTTGAGTCAACCATGCTAGACCATAGTCAACCATGCTCCTATAATCACATCAATGGTTGAACAAGATAACCATGAATAAACATGGACAAGAAGTTCAACCATTTTCAAAACTATTCAATAATGGTCAACCATGGTTAACATGTTCATTAATGGTCAACCATATTTGACCATAATTGGTCATTGTTAATCCTTATAACCAATGGCCTACCATGGTCACCTATGGTCAATCCTTATTAACCATTGGTGATGTATGAACAATCCTCATCAACCTTGTCAACCATGGTTATCCATCATCAACCATTTTCAACCATGGTTGACCCTCTTCAACTAGGATTTACCATGGTCAGCCATAGTAATCAACGATCAACCTTAATCAACCATATTTTGACCATATTTAACCACATTCAACCATATTCATCGTTAGTTAGAAATATTCAACCATGGTATACCATAGACAACTTGCAAAACCATGGCGAACTAAGGTTAAACATTGTCAAACCATTTCCATTAATGATCTATATGATCAACATGATTAATAGTTTTCAACCAAGGGCAACATGGTCAAGTATTACCAACAATAGTCATCATGGGTAGCATGGGTAGCCATGGTGAACCATAGTCATCTATATGTAAACTCTAGCAACGTTGATCAACCATGTACACCCATAGTTAGCCACATGTTGACCATAGTCAACCATGTTTGACTAATCTTAATTGTGATCAAACAAAATTAGGAATGGTCATACATGGAAAATATTGTCATTCATTATCAACTATAATCTATCATAGACAACTTTAGCTAACCATAATAGACCATGGTCAACCATAGTTAACGATGGTAAACCTTGGTCAATTATGATCAACCATGGTTATCTCTAGCCAACCATATTCAACCTTGAACAACCCATTGTTAGAACTATGTTGTCGTTTATGTCAAAGGTGTTGGATGGCATCAGGGAACATTTCGTTAATGGCAAAGGTGGATAAGGAGCTTAATATTTGGAGCCATTTTAAATAGAGAAGATCTATACAATTTCTCTTAAAAGGTGCTCAGATGGATAGGGCTTGGAAAGACCTTTCCAATAATGTACGACATTTTAAAAAAATACCTCTAATATATGGAGTTATGGTTGGTCAAGGTTCACAAGTGAAAGGCTCAACAAGGTAAGGTTCCATGCTTTGTGGTTTCGCTACAGGAAAAATAGAGGACTCCATCCCACTTGTTAATTATCGAAGTCAAGGGGGGTTCCTCAATTAATCTGGGCCGTTGATTGAAAAATTGGGAAAGAACAAAGTTGACACACTTTAACAGTAGAGCATGAGAATAAATTTTCCACTAAATAACAAATAGAGGGCCCCCTCCTCTGTTAATATTCAAGCAACTTGGGGGTTCTCGTTTTAATCCTAGCCACATGCTGATTCAACGAACACTATAAACAACCATGATCATTTAACCTAGTTGAAACATTACAAGGATAAGGTGCAGATGTGGAAATCCCATCATGGACCGTCTATATCACCCTAGTACCTAACATTAATGCATTATGCCAGGGGTCTTGAGGACACGGGATTAAGAGACTGAGATGGGATTTTTCACATACATTTTAATGTTTCAATGCCCTTCTTATATAATTGCATCGTGTTGATGCCTCAAGGTCCTAAGATCGAGATAATTTCATGACCATGGACCCTATAGTAATGATAACATGGCATGGATACACATGGTTTGATTTGAGTGGAAAGTCGATATTATATGAAAAAATGGTGGCAACCACATTGGCTAATGACGTTAGTAGTCTAGGAGCTCGAGATGACGTCTGTCACATAACCACTTTTCCACAATTTTTTTTTTTTTGTATCCACTTAAGGAATTTGTGGGAATGTAGGATTTGCTAATTTTCCATTTTACTGTTAATATTTTATGTTCTTTAGGGAATCATGAAGCTACATACTTGTCTTTTACCTTACTCACCTCTTATCTTAAGTTGTATTTCCCCATTGTTTATATTAATAATTGGTATGTATGGTTTTAAACTTAGAGTTTGAATTCATTTAACATTTAGGAATGAAGTTTGGTTATATAAAAAGAAGATATACCCATATGTGCTTATCTCATGATTAATGATTATCACAACTCTATGTTTATTTTTAACACATGTAGTTATAATGTCAAGGATATACATGTTATGCCTTCGTCTAGTTATTTCTCGTATTCCACTTACATTCATTATATACTATACAAATATATATTGCAATGTCGATGTGGGATGGGATTTGGTTAAATGGTGTTCCATCCTCTTGGCCCACCTATTCTAATAGGAATTATCCACACAACCACACCCATGTGAATTTTGCATGCCAATTGTACTGAGGCAGTGAACGGTGACAATTATCTTTTTGTCATCAAACAATGGCACTCATTATTAGGTTAACCTAATGTATTTTCCTTACCCTCTTACTAAATTTTGGTTTCATTTTCTTTTCATGGAGGTCGTGAAGTGCCACTTTGCAATTTAGAATAAAACCCTGTTTGGGGTTAACACATTCCACCTCTATTACATTGTGACCAGTTAGTGGGCTATGCATTAAACGACAGTGGAAAATTGGGAAACCATTCATCTCGTTATCGTTATGGTATGTCTTCACCATATTTTACAAGTTTTATATTTTCTCCATTTGGTTATGTATGCTCACATAGAAGAATGAAAATTATAGTCTATTGGTCTAAATCTTGTAAGTTATAGGTCATCATCCTTTCTTAGCACATCCAAGGTTTGTAAATCTAGTCTCTATGGTTTTTGGAATGTTGTCAGCCCTAGAGGTACGTATGGGTTTACTTTGACAATTTCTTAAACCCATTATATTCTAGATAATTTAATATTCTAGATAAATTAATATTATATTCTAAATAATTAAACTATAGTTTATGTATTTTTGGATCATATAACATTTCCCCCTTTGATCCAAAGGTACATTACAACATATACCAATTTCATCCCTAAACTTAGTAAATTTGATCCTACTAAGTGGTTTTGTGAAAATATCTGAGATCCAATCCTCTGAAGGATAATATATCAGCTTGATGACATCATTTGCAATGAATGTTCTAATTTAATGCGTTAGGAAACTAGCTCACAAAAAGATAGAAAATATAGATCAACGCCTTAGAATTCAACCTCTTCGAGGGGGAAACCTCCTTTACATTAAAGAAATGAACAATTCTTGGACGATACAAATGACTATACCTCCCTTCTATATATAGCAGTCTAAGGGGTCACAATATAATCAAGCTAACATAACAGTAATAACATAAGGGCACAAAAATAACAATAGTGGATTTCTATGGGGCATACTAGTAACAATATGGGGACAATAGGGGCACAATAATAACAATAAGGGATACAATGACAATAGTAATGGGGGAATCACTAGTATTATAGGGTCCTAACGTGCCCTTCTCCTTCCGAAAAGCGTTGTCATCAACGCTTGAGTAGTTATGGATGCTTCTGTATAAAATTTTCATCCTCCCATGTGGAATCTTCAGTGGATAAGCTCTTCCAATTGATGAGATACTCCAAAATTGATTGATTTCGTAGCTGTCGAGTTCTTGTTTCTGTGATTGCTTTCGGTTCTAATATGATTTTTCCTTCCTCGTCAAGTTCTATCAATATTGTTTGAACTGGGGGCTTGTCACCTTTAACCTTCTTTAAACATGAAACATGGAAAAATGGGTTCACTTAGGAAGCTACAGGAAGCTCCAATTTGTATGCCATAGTACTAATCTTTTGCAACACCTTGTACGAACCATAATACTTTGGTGTTAATTTATTATCCTTCTTAGCTTGCTTGAGGGACATTTGTTTATATGGTTGTAGCCATAGGAATACCCAGTAACCTACATCAAAACTTCTTTCGTTGTGATGTTGATTTGCCTATTGTTTCATTCTATTATGCACCAACGTGAGGTTATCCTTTAAGATTTGGAGAAATTGTTGTTGATGCTCGATGTGATGTTCCATTGCTTGAATTTTAGCATTTTCTCTTAAATATGATGTGATGGATGGTGGATGATATCCATAAAGTACCATAAATGGGGTCATTTTTGCTGCAGTATGGAAGGAAGTGTTATACCACCATTCAACTAGAGGTAACCATTTGACCCATTATGTCTGTTTATCAGATACAAAGCAATGAAGGTATCCTTCCAAACATTTGTTTACTATCTCAGTTTTCCCATCAGATTGAGGATGATAAGATGAGCTATGAGCTAACTGAGTACCAATACAAGAAAACGATTATGTCCAAAAATTTCCAGTGAAAATGGGATCTTAGTCGCTTACAATAATCTTTGGGTTTCCATGTAGCTTTTGAATTGTTTCCACAAATGCAATAGAAACTGTATTGACTTTAAATGGATGTGATAATGCACAAAAGTGTGCATACTCGGTAAGTTTGTCAACTACCACCATGATGACACTCTTTCCTTCGAACTTGGGTAAACCTAGGATAAAATCCATTGAAACCTCCTCCCAATGTTGGCTTGGAATGGATAAAGGTTGTAATAGACCTGGGGTCTTAATTGTCTCAACTTTATTTTGTTAGCAAACCAAACGTTTTGCCACAAACTTTTGATCTAATTTAAGGCCATCACAAAAAAATTCCTTCTTAACCCTATGGTAAGTTTTTAAAAATTGTGAGTGTGCTCCTAAGGGAGAAGTGTGTAATTCCATAAGAATCTTTTGTTTGAGTTGGAAATTCTTACATAGGTATAAACAATCTTTGTACGATAACGAATCATTTTTCTAGCTAAATGTATCAGATGTAGTGGGATCTTGTTGTAACTTTCGAATGACTGCCCACACTTCTTCATCATTCTTCCATTCCTCCCTTGCTTCATTCATCTAATTTGGCTGAATAATAGAAATGGTGCACAACAATGCTTCCACATCCTCATCCTTTCTTGAGAGTGCATCTCCCACACCATTTTGCTTCCATTTTTTGTAGATGATTTCAAAGTCATAACCCAACATCTTTGTGACCCATTTTTGTTGCTCTTCAGAGGATAATACTTGTTCTAAAAAGTATTTAAGACTATCATGATCCATTTTTATCTTGCAATGTCTTCCCCTTAGGTAGGGTCGTCATTTCTTAAGTGCATATAGTATTGCCAACATTTCCTTCTCATAAAGAGCTCCGTGTAAATACTTTCCCTTGATTGGATGACTTTCAAAATCAATGGGTTTTTCATCTTGCATTAAAACAACACCAATTCCATTTCCTAAAGCATCACATTCCACAATAAAGTTTTTTGTGAAGTCCGACGTAGCTAAGACCCGTGCTTGGCACATTACCTCTTTGAGATGTTCGAAGGCCTTTGTTGCTTCTGTAGTCCATGAAAATGCATCTTTCTTCAATATTGTTGTTAGACTTGCTGCTATACTCCCATAATTCTTAACAAACTTGCGATAATACCCTGTCAACCCGAGAAATCCTTGCAGATGCTTTATGTATGTGGGGATTTTCCATTCCTTAATGGCTTTAATTTTTCTAGGGTCTACCTTAACACCTTCATGAGATACAATATGACCCAGATATTCCACCTCTTGTACTCCAAAGAAACATTTGGATCTTTTTGCATATAATTGTTTCTCCTCCAATAGTTGTAGCACCCTGTCAACATCTTCAACATGATCCTTCCAAGACTTGTTGTAGATTAGTATATCATCAAAAAATACTAACACAAATTTTCTAAGGATTTGAAAATGGAATTCATCAAACCTTGAAATGTAGAAGGTGCATTGGTAAGGCCAAAAGGCATGACAAAAAATTCATAATGACGCTCATGAGTTCTGAATGTTGTTTTCAGAATGTCTTCAATCTTCATTTTGATTTGATGATATCCTGGACGAAGATCCAACTTGGTGAAGTAAATTGATCCATGCAGTTCATCCAATAATTCATGAATGATAGGAACGGGAAATTTATCTTTAATAGTGAGCTTGTTGAGCTCCCTAAATCTAGACACCTGCACCACGATCCATCATTCTTGTGCACCAATACTAATGGAGCAGAGAAAGAAATTTGACTAGGTTGAATTATACCAGCCTCTATCATTTCTGCAACCATACGTTCAATTTCACTCTTTTGAGCATAGGGATATCTGTATGGCCTGATGTTTGGAGGAACACTACACCTCATTTTTCCTTCTTTAGAAGCTTTGTCATACTGTTAGAGTCGATTATCTTTCCTGGCTTCCCTACAATACCCCTTAATTCAACTTCCTTTCCTTCTGCACAAAATTTCATGAAAAGTTCTTGAAAATTAAAAGCTATTGTACCCAAGGATTGTAGCCATTGGACTCCTAGTACAACATCAAAACCACCCATTGGAATGGAAAGCATTGGGATATTCAATACATATTCTCCCATGGATAGCTTGATATCATGGCACCTTCTCGAGCAATTTATGGTTCCTCCACTTTGCAAGCATCACTTGACACTTGGTGCTGGATATAGAAAGCAATTCAATTCCTTTGCTATCTTACAATGAATAAAATTATGGGTACTTCCTGAATCAATCAATACTATTACCTTTTTCTTCTTGATATGTCCTTCTATCGTGATAGTTTGAGGAGTGGTAATTCCATCCAATTCATTACAAGATATGGCCGGATTCATTTCTTCTTTATCTAGGGTTTGTTCCTCGAGTATATCCTCTTCTTTCGACATTTCTTGTTCCTTTTCTTCCTCCTCTTCACAACCTATGTAGAATAATTTCTTCTCAGCACACTTATGAACTTTAGTGTATTTACTATCACAAATAAAGCCCTTTTGCTCTTTTTTCTTCCAATTGTTTTGGTGTCAACATTGTAGGGTGTGGAAGGCTAGGGGCAACAACACCTCCATCTTTATAGTTGTGAGTGGTAGGCTTCTTGGTTGCCATAATTTTTCTTTCCATTTTTCTTGCTAGCATGAATGGCTTCTCCAATGAATCAGGTTCCCAAAGGCGAACCTCATGTTGGATATTATCTTTAAAGTCCCTATGGACACATCAATCCTATGCTCCTCTGGAATATATTTTACCCTTATTTTCAATTTTTGGAAGTCCTCAATGTGCTCCATCATTGAACCCTTTTGTTTGAGAGTTATCAATTGGCTAAAAAAGGTGTTGCTTTTTTGTATCCTCATAATGTGTTATCATTTCTTTTGTAAAAATTGCCCAAGTGACAATTTGTTTATGAGAGAAAAGCCATCGATACCATACAAACTGATTGGTTCCAAATATAAAGTTTCAATACGTACCTTTTGTTTGTTTTGCACATTATGGAGATCGAAAAATTCCTCCATCTGTAGTATCCATGTTCCGGGATCCTTGCCATCAAACCTCCTCATATCAATTTTTGGAACATGGTGGGTCTTCAATCCAACATTAGAGTCTATGAAATCATGATTAACAATTATTTTTTTCTCATCGTGTGTTTCCTTTACTACCCTTTCACCATTAGTGACAATTTCTTGTAGCAACTTATTCAAATTTATCTTCAATTCTTCCATCGTATCGCCCATGCCATTCATCTTAGCATCTATGCCATTCTTCTTAGCTTCCAAGCCATCCATCTTAGCTTGTATGCCATTCATATTAGCTTCCACACCATTCATCTTGGCTTCATTTACCTTTAGTGAGAGTGAAATTTGTTGTACTTGGTCTTGTAATTTTGATATATCATGTTGCATTTCTTCCTCTTCTTCACGAGTCATGTTAGAGCTTTCAGGTTGCTTACTAGGTGTTTACATTTTATTTCTTCGGGGCATTAATTAATGCTAATAATTCTTGACTATTCCCTTTGAATTCCTTCAAACTAATTTTTCAAACCATTCTTATGAAAAATTTAAAAAACAATTACACACCTTTTTTTCACTTTGTAAGAGCTCGATATTGAATCTATTATATCCCTGTAACTGTGGATCTCGAATATTCTAGTCCTACGGTATCCCTTTGATTCCTATTTCTAACCCCAAAAATCTTATCAATATTGGATTATCAAGGAAGATTTATGCCAAATCTCCCACGGTGACCTGATTATAGACTAGTTCAGTAGAGTGAACTTGTACAATGTGCCACATGTCACTGTTTCGACCTTAGTACCTGAACCTGATACATAGAAAACTAAATGTCATCCTCTTTCTGAAACTTCTGATGAAATTTCAATATGATTCTCAAAACAAAATTTATGACGATTTTCCCCAAGTCACCTGTTTTGAATGTAATTCAGGAGTCTGCAAAAACCCTAACTTCCTCAGATCATATCTCTGCAATTATAGCGAGACAAACTCTAACATTTGGGGCACAAAACAATTTCGTCTCAAATGAGTTTTTTTTTTAGCTTATGGAATGTTGCAGAACAAAATTTATAGAAAAAATGCCACGATGACTTGTTTGGAGCATTGAAACCCTAGAATCCAAAGCTCTGATACCAAATGTTAGGAAACCAGCTCACAAAAAGACGGAAAAGATATATCAACACCTTAGAATTCATCCTCTTTGAGGGGGGCAACCTCCTTTACATTACACAAATGAACAATTCTTGGATGATATAAATGACTAAGCCTCCCTTCTATATATAGGAGTCTAAGGGGTCACAATATAATCAAGCTAACATAACAACAATAACACAAGGGCACCAAAAGAACAATAGTTGGTTTCTATGGCGCATACTAATAACAATATGGGGACAATAGGGGCACAATAATAATAATAAGGGATACAATGACAATAGTAATGGGGGAATCACTAGTATTATAGGGGCCTAACATAATGATACTTTTTGTCCATGTGCTTTGTTTTGGAATGGAAAACTGGATTTTTGGCAAGCTTTATGGTTGACTGGCTGTCGATGAATAAAGATGTGACTTTTTCTTGAGGAATGCCCAAGTCATAAAAAACTTTGCACAACCAAACAATTTTGCATGTTTCTTCCCATGCTGATATATCTTTTGCTTTTTCCAAACAAGTGGCCATTATAACTTGCTTCTTGCAACTCCAAGAAACTCTAGTTGACGCCATGTTCATCAAATAACCTGATGTTGATGCCCTATCATGAATAATCCAACAAAATCTACATCTGAATATCCACCAAGTACAAATTTCTTAGTCTTTTTGTATAGAAGACCAAAATATTTCGTCCCATGGATATATCGAAGGACCCTTTTTGTTGCATTCCAATGACTGTCCCTTGGTTCATACATAAAGAACGATAGAATACTGACTACATTAGATAAATCTGGATGAGTGGTTATCAGATAGATCAATCTACCAATCAACTGTCTATAAGTAGTATTGTTCACCAATCCACCCGTTCAAATTTTGAAATTTTCAAGTTTTGTTCCATTGGGGTGAGAACAAGCTTACAATATTGCATTACAAATCTTTGAAGAAGTTCAGATGCATACTTGCTTTGACAAATGAAAATATTTTTTGGATGTTGTAATACTTCAACTCCAAGATAGTAATGAATTAATCCCAAATCAGTAATATTAAATCCATCTTGCAACTCCTTCTTTACCTATAAAATATGATCATTATTATTCCCATTAATGATCAAGTCATCCATATACATAACAAGAATCACTAGAGTTTTACCCTATTGGCATAAATATAAAGTATCATCAAATTCACTTTTCTTAAAACCAACTTTGCGAAGGTACTTGTCCATTTTGGCATACCAATCTCGTGGAGATTGTTTCAATCCATATAAAGGCTTGATTAGTGTGCATAATTTGTGTTCCTGCCCTTCATTCCCAAAACCTGGATGTTGTGTCATATGTACTTCTTCTTGTAACTCTCCATTGAGGAATGCACTTTTAACATCCATCTGACAAACTTTGCATCATTTTTGAGCTACTAATGCAAGTACTAATCTAATGGTGTTCCATTTTGTTGTAGGTGCAAAAGTTTCCTCATACTCAATTCCTTCACATTGTGCAAAATCCTTAGCAACAAGTTTCCTTTGTATTTGTCAATATCTCCATATGCCTTATACTTAATTCTATAAACCTATTTTCATCTGATGGGTTTCACATTGTTGGGATAGCCAACACCTTTTGAAGTGTTGTTTTCCATCATTTCCTTGTATTCTTCAATCATTGTCTTTTGAAATTCTATATGTTTTACTACCTGTTTGTATGTGAAGGGCTTAGTAAAATCATTTGTTATTAAGGTAAATTTTTCTTCACTTTTTTACAAACTTTGTGTCCCTGTTTTGTTTTGTTCATCTCGCGTGACATCCTTCAAAAGTTGAATGACCCACTTAGGTAGTCGATGTTCACTTTTTTGTGGATCTAATTAATAACCATCATTGTAAATTGAATTGATATAAACATATTTTCTTCGATCAATTGAAGGTTCAAGGGGTGGAGAATCGCTATTAGATGAACTGCTACTAGGAGATTCAGATGAACTTCCAGAAGATCCACATGGACTAGCTGAAGTAGGTGAGATGGATGAACCATTTTCTGATGAAGAAAATTCAATATCATACCAATATTGTATACTTGGTTTACCCTCCTTAATTTACAATTTATGTAGAATACTTTCTATCTCAATGGCACTATTGCTTTATGCTTCATCAAATATCACATCCCTGTTAACAATAAACTTTACATTGGATAGAAGACGATATCCATTATTTTCATTAGAATATCCAATCATTGTACACTTCAAACTTTGTGAATCAAGCTTAGTTCATTTTTCTTTTGGAACTAAGGCATAACAAACTAAACCAAAAACTCTAAGATGTTTGACTCAAGGTTTGAAACAAAACCATGCTTCATATGGTGTAATTCCATCCAAAGAAGTATTAGGAGACCTGTTCATTAAGTAGATTGTTGCATGTATTTCTTATGCCTAATATAAAGGACTTAAATTTTTGAAAGTTATCATGGATCTTGCCATCCCTAACAAGGTGTTATTCATTCTCTCTGCTACTCCATTTTTCTATGGAGTGTATACATTTGTAAGTTTCCTTTTGATACCATTGTCCCTACAATAATTTTGGAATTCATTGGAAGTGAATTCCCCTCCATTGTCTATCCTAAGAATGCCAATTTTCTCTTTAAATTCATTCTCAACAAGTTGGTGAAAGGTTTTAAAATTTTTGAATGTTTCTCACTTTTGTTTCAAAAAATAAACCCAACTCATTCTACTAAAATCATCAATGAAGAGTAAAAAATATCTACAAACTCATAGAGAAGACTGTAGAGGTCCACAAATGTCACTGTCAACCAATTTCAAATGCTTGTTTGCATGCGATGAACTTGTTGGAAAAGTCTCTTGACTTTGTTTCCGATAAATGCAAGCTTCACATTTTGCATTTTCTTTATTAAAAGTTGGAAGTCCTTTAACGATTCCCTACTTTTGAAGTTGAGAGAGACTTTCAAAGTTTAAATGTCCATATCTAACATGTCACAACTTTATTGGTGAAATATTTGTACTTGTTGCTCCTGCAAATTCAGAATTATGTGGAATGACTGTTCCCTTCATCCTTAGAGGTTTTCCATCTTCATATCCTATCATGACTGTCTTCATATTCTGTTTGACGGAATTGATTTTTACCCATCCATATTCTATAACAACATGATGTCCTTCTTGTCGAATCATGACTAATGACAATAAATTCTTCTTGAAAGTTGGTACATACCAAACATTTGAAATTAATTTTTCTCCAATGGCACGAAGAGAAAATTTTACTACACCTTTTCCAACATGAGTGTATATTGTATCATCTACAAGAAATATTGAATTAAGATGACACTGTTGAAAATTATAAAAGAAGTCACGTCAGAATTCCATATGTTGTGTTGCCTCTGTATCTAATATCCAAACATCTTCATAATAACTTTTAAGATATGTGGAGACCTGTAATGTTGTTGATTCTAAACTTTGAAGTGTAGTGAAGACATATTCTGAGCCATCATCTTCTTAATCATTAGCAAATTGTGTCATGTATTGGTTAAACTTTGGAATTTTGTCAATAGAAGTTTGACAATATTCATCATAATGACCAACTCTGTTACACATTCTATAAACAATTTGACTGAAATCTCTGCCTCTTCCTTGACTTAGTCCTTTGCCTTTATTTTGTCCTCTTCTTTGATTTTGTCCTCTTCCTTGAGTGTTTCCTCTACCTTCACTGTTTCCTCTGCCTTTAATGTTTCCTCTACCAGAATTGTTGCCTCTACTTAAGTTGTTCCCTCTACCTTGACTTCTACCATGACTTTGTCCTCCATGTGCTCCTTGATTTTGATTGATGTGCCCTCTTCTGATACCTCCAGAACTATCATTTGAATATTTACTAGTGCTAGGTTCTACGAAGAAGATATCTTCCCCAATCTGTTTCTTCTTCCCAAAAGTTTTGTCATGTTGAACTAGCATTTCACTTAATTGATCAAATTTTAACTCCTCTAGCTTTCTAGTTACTTGTAAAGTTTCCAAAAATTGTGTATAAGAAGAATGCAAACCAACAATCAAAATAGTAGTCATGAAACTATTATCCATTGGTTGAAATCCAACATTTACTATTTCCCATTTAATGTTTTTAAACGTGGAAATGTATTCAAGTACATCTCCCCCTTCTGTCAATTTCTGTTGGAGAAACTTCAATTCAAGATCAACTTTCTTAGATTCAGGTTGTGTATCAAATAAATATTTAAATTTTCTCAAGCAAGATCATGCATCAAAAGCATTTCAATGTGAACATACATTTCATCTTTAACTGAAAATTTGATTAATGTTAATGCTTTGACATTTTTTATTTCCCATTTTGCTGGTAAGTCTGCATCTGTAGGTTTATTTGGTTTAACATCACCATCACATACACCTTTCCAAAGTTCATTGTAAATCAAAGTTCTTTATATGTACCCTTTCCATGTCTTGTAAGTTTTTGAGCCTTCAAGTTTGTTAGTTTCAAAAAATAAGTTTACTAGCTTGGAATTGTAAAAGTAAATGTATGCACTAAGATGGATCATGCACCACAAAAAGAAGATGGAAAGCACACCATATGTAGCACCACACACAAAAATGATCTATCAGGGCTTGGCCTTGACCCTCATATAGTAGTTTGTGGAGAAAAGTGATTGAGCTTTGCCCTTGGCTCTAGTCAACTACTTTGAAAATTCACAATGAAACTTCCAAAATTTGAATTTTTACAATGCTCTTGCAATTTGACTTCATTGACTGTAGTCCCCCCCCGGTCCCCTCCCCCAAAGTAAAACTTAATTTGAATTACAATTGTGTTTCCCTCAAAATTACAAATGACAAATTTACACCTTATTACTCTAAAATGACGAAATCACACCTTATCACTCCAAACATTACAAAAAATTCCCCAAAATTCAACTTATCAATCCAACAAAATATTTAAAAGGCATACATATCTGTCCATTAAAATTACAAAATTCAAAATCAAAAAGTAACCCTGAACATTTGATCCATACAATCTTGAAGCATAAATTGTTTACAAAATTGACTTCCGTGTGACATCTTAACATTGTTGGTGAAATTATATAAATGAAATTGCAAGCATCTATTGGTTGTGTTATTGTGAAATCAAATCAATGAATCTCTATGTTGACAAAATGTCTTCTCATACTTGTACATGTGAGCTTGAGGGTCTTTTCAACAAATATGGAAGAGTCTGTGATGTGGATTTGAAGCATGACTTTTCCTTTATTGAATTTAGTGATCCTCATGATGCATATGAAACAAGATACTATATTAATGGAAGAGATTTGAATGAGAGCCACATTGTTGTGGAGTTTGCGAAAAGGGAAAATCTTGGAACCTATCTCCCCATTATCCGCAGTGAAAGTTCTGCAGAAAGGTTCAATGTTGTGGTAGCATGGAGTATCTCCACTACCAGGCCTTTAATCACTGGGAAAGCTCTATACAATGCCATTCTTGGAGAAACTCATCATGTTCATGTGGAAACTTCAATGTTTTGCTTGAGCAGGTATCACACCATCTACTGATAAGTGCCTTACATGCAACAATTGAAGCCAGAAAACTTGAATTAAAATGGTGGCAACACCTTGTGCCTCGTTTATATGGAAGATCTACAGAGGCAACAATTCATGGCAAAAGAAAGCTGAAGCTACTGGAATGAAACAAAACATATGAGATGAATTCTACCAGTCTCTACCTACACCTCTTTCTAATTCCCAATGTTGAGTGGTCAGGTGATGTCCTCATCTAGTGCAAACATATTGGATTGAGAGCCACACTATGTTTTAGGGAAAAATATTTGTTGGGTTTCAAAGGATATAGCACATGGATCATTGGAAAAATTTAGGCATAACTCTCATGGTGGAGATCTATATGAGCTACAGGGGAATTGGGATGAGATTATCCGAATGAAGGAAATTATCATAAGAAAAATAAGTGTTCTATATGATGTGAAGGCCATGATTTGAAATATGAAAGCCCCTATCCTTCAAAATCCAAAGGGAGTTTCATCCACTGAAGCAACGATGGTGATGAGCCTCATCATTGGGTAATTATATGGGCATTAATTCACCTCTTAGCTTATTAAAACCAACTATTCTCATAACTTATTGCATACTGTTGATTATATTTTGTTTGTGAGATGAGTTAGAGTTGGATATTTTGCTTTGTGGTCTAATGTGCATCTAATGCAGGATTAAAAGATAAAAGCAAGGAATTTTGGAAAAGACCTTGGTCAAAACACGAATGGGACAAGGGAGAAGAATTATAGGAGGAAAATCCTCCTCATTTACTACCCCTCCATTCAGATATTCCTCCATCAGCTCAGAGTGCAAACAACCAAATCATGAGGACTAGAAGGTAGTCGAGCAAGTGAAAGACAAAGCACCAATTTATATTGAGTTTGGGAGCCGAGCCTCCCTAATTTTAAGGAAGTCGTTAGAGCCTTCAGATGTATAAGTAGAGAGGCTTAGGACCTCTGTAGGATTTAGATTTTTTATTGTAAAACTCTACTCTATTTTTGAGCTACAATTCCTGTGATAGTTTTTGATGTAATCCATTGTTTTGATAATAAGAATGAGTGTTGTTTTGAGCCAGCATTGAGTTAACTCAGAGGGTTGAAGCTCTTGGGTTAGGACCCAACCTTTGGGTTGTGTTATATTCTTTCCGCAACTAGCCCACATAGTAAACCAGGGGTCAGAAGGGGGGAAAATCCCCCCTTCGTTATGACAATGGCGTAGCAGGGGTAGTCACAGGGGTTTGAGGGGTGCAAGTAACCCCACCCAATGGAGTCCGGGGCACCACCCCGAAAAATTTTGGTTTTGAACCCTATGTTAGGTTGGGAGGACCTACTTATGGTTTTGTGCATGTTTTTCGCACATGGTTTTGGACGCGATGGTTTTCGATCCATGGTTTTGGATGCACTGGTTTTCAGTCCATGGTATTGGATGCCTCGACATATATAAATATGTATTGTAACATTGAAAGGAATATAATGAAAAATAAAGCTAGTAGTCCTGGTTTTGGTATCCAAGGGAAAATCTACGTGTATATGTGTTTTATGTGTTATGCTCTCACATTATTTATTTTTTGTGTTTTAGAATTCGTATGCAGGTAATTTTTGTCCGGGTTAAAACCTACACCAACCTTAGCAGCTAAGGCTCCTCTTTATTATACATGTATACTAGCATAGATTCATAGTTTAATTGTTCCTTTGCTTAGTAGCTGCATTTCCATTACAACAGCGTAGATTAGATTGGTTGTATGTTAGTTTTCTAATATTTGTGCCTTCTTTCAATTAGCAGGTTAGCAAGGAGAAAAGGGATCACCATAAGGTTTCTAGCAGGTGTCTCAACGTCATTTCCTCCCTCTGGGACCATGACTTGAGGAAGAAACCCTTTAGCAGCCCCCAAAACACAGATTTCTAGTTCTTGCATGAGCTTTGGAGTTTTTTGCCTTCATTCAACATTTCGTTCATTTCATTGTCCTCTTTTTCCATTACTCCTTTTTTGCAATAAGATCTCACTCATGCTTCATTCCATTCAACACTCTCTTCAAGCATAATATAGGCAATCGATTCATGCTTTTTTTGTTCATGAAAATGTATCTGGTTGCATAGTTCTTGGAAAACACACATGTTTTAAGCACAACAAGTACTTCAGGAGGAGGCCCAAACTTCATCACCAATAGCCACCTTCCACTTCATCCACCCTAGCCATCTCTTGTTCCACCATCACCCTCACTAGTTTTTTTATCATTTCATTAAAATTCCCTAGATACATTGAGTGAATCTAGCCATCGCTGATCTTGGATATTGACTCCTGAGTATTCCTAGACATTCTAACACCCCATCCCACTCATCACACACCTTTTCCAAGCTTTCCAACACCTCACAATTAGCTCTCAGTTGTATCCTGTAGGTTTCCTGCAATTCCTATAGGATCATCATGTAGGTTTCTAGTACATCCTATAGGTTTTCCTTTCATGCCTCATAGGAATAGGGACAATTTAGGGAAATTTATGCCAAATACCCCCACTACATCCAACAACCAACCTTCTCTCTTCTTTGGTGGCTGTGAATTGGAGGAACCTTTAGGTGAGCAACATGACATATTTGAAGAACCTACAGGGAAAGAAGAATAAGAGGAACCCATTCCTACTAAACCAATGGTTGAAAACCAAAATGACAGAAGGAATAGAGAGAGAGTTGAGGGTGCTTTACCCAGCAGGGAAACCAATGGGGACACTAAGATGAAGAATATAAGCCCCTATGCCCTACCTCATTTCCATGGCCTAACCATAGAAGACCCTGACACTTTCCTATTTGAGTTTTCTATTATATGTTGAACCTATGAGTATACGGATGATGAGAAAAAGTTAAAACTATTTCCATCTACCCTCAAGGATGCAGCATTTCACTAGTTCATGGGCTTACCTATAGATAGAATCACAATCTGGGCTCAAATGCAGGAGCCTTTTAACAACAAATATCAGGACTACTATAGGTCAAAGGATACTAAAGAAGAAATTTTCAGGATGACCATAGGCCAGGATGAATCCTTAGAAGACTACGTAGAAAGATTCTAGCTTAGTTACAAAAGGGCCAGGTGCACACTTGACCCTGAGTCACTAAAGTTGATCCTTCTCAGGGGAGTAAGAGAAGATCTTCTGGATACCTTACACTTGTTAACAGGAGGATATATCTACCAATTACCCTATGAGGATATCAAGATTGTCTTTAGAAACCATTTTAGGGTATCTAGGAAAAAGGGTAGGGGAAGTCAACCTATGGCCAATACATCATCTTCCAACTCATCCATCAAGGATGAAATTGGAAATATGCTAGAAGATTTCAAAAGTGAGATGTTGCAAACCCTTGCCTTGAAAATGGACACCATGAACATCAAAAGGAATCAAGAGGAAGCAGAGAGAGCCTTGGCCATATTTTGTCCTAGATGCACTAGGAGGCATCCTAGGAAGTAATGTCCATTGAATTGTATTGAAATTTGCTTGGTATGTGAAGAGAACCACTCCATATAAAAGTGTCCTCCATTACGTGGACTCAAAGTTGTATATCAAGGAGTTGAAGGGGTCACTAAGCAGCTTTTATACATTAACGAAAGGAGGCTTCCTAGGCATAGACCATACCAGCAGGGCATGCAAGGGTCATCCCATGCATATTACAACCCCAACCATAACATAGCTATACCTTCTTGGGGACCCCCTACTCATCCTTCCTAACCTACACCCCCTCCTTAGTCACCCTCATCATTCCTAGCCAGCGAGCCAGTCATTTCAACCTTATGCTCCACCACAACCTCAATGGAATACACCACTCCATGGGTGGAGGCCCCAATACAACAATGCTCCATCTCTTTTGCCTCCACCACCTATCCAACCACAACTCCTACACTCTGCTCCATGCAAGCAACCCTACATGCCTACCCAACAAGATCCAAACCTGAACAATAGGAAGGCTCTACAAGTATACAGTGGAGAGACATCATATCTAGCTTATGCTGTGGAAATACAAGAGATTAACCTAAGATCTGGGAAAGTCCTCCTAGATAACCAACCTACCCCTCCACATAGAGAGGTTGAGGAAGAAAGAGAGGAAGGAAACCATAAATTAAATCCACTCTTTCCTGAGAGATTATCCCAACCACTCCAGCCTACCCCAGAAGAAACTGAACTTCTAGGAGAATTGAAAAATCTATGTGTAAAGATCCCCCTTCTCCAGGAAATAAAAGATGTTCCCATTTACAATAAGTTAATTAAGGAGAAATGCTTCAAGCATCCAGGAAGAAGAAAAAGGGATGCCCCTACCATTAATGTCATTGGGCAGCTATCTGACTTAATGTTGGGGCAGGTAATATGTCCAAAATATTTAGACCCTAGAAGCCCTGTAGTAGATGTGCACATCAATGGCACCATTGTCCCACATACTTTGATCAATCTTGGGGCTATCATTAATGTGATGACCAAGGACACCATGCTCAAGCTCAACCTCCAAGGGTCATTAAGGAAGACCACAATAGTTCTTCAACTTGTAGATCATTCCACATTCACCCCTCAGGGAATTGTGGAGGATGTGATGGTCTCCATTGACTCCTGGGAGTACCCTGTAGATTTTCTAGTTCTCCAACCTAAAGCTAATCTCACTAGTTATCCTCTCATCCTTAGGAGGCCATGGTTGGCCACATCTAATGCTTACAATTGCTACATAGCTTGGAATATTCCCATTAAGAATGGGCATATGTACAAGCAGTTAGTCCTATACCCTCCTGTTCAACCTTCTCTAGAGCATGATTTACCTTTATGGTTAGAGGAGGAGGAAGAAGATGAGGTTTGTTCTGCCCAACTTTATGCTTTAGAAGCAACCACGAGAGGAGGACAGCAAGATGAGGACGACTTGATTAAAAACCTGCTCCAAAGTCTAACTCCTGGTTCATTACCATTAGAAGAAGAAGTAAAGGAAACCTAGAACAATCACCCAATTGACTTATGTGTGGCTGATTCCAACCCACTCCATGTCAAAACCATAGAATTCGGCCCAGAGAAAACCTTGAAAATTAATCCATCCCTTTTTGCTCTCGAAGAGGAAAAGCTATGCAACATGTTAAAAGAAAACTTAGAAGCCTTCGCTTGGAGTTACAAGGAAATGAAGGGAGTACACCCCTCAGTGTGTACTCACTATATATACATCAAAGAAGGTTGCAAGCCAGTTCAGCAACCACAAAGGAGGATCAATCCAACTCTTAAAGATATAGTCAAAGAAGAACTGCAAAATCTTCTATATGCAAGATTAATTTACCCTATCTCCGATAGTGAGTGGGTCTCCCCTTTAGCGTTAGTTCCCTAAAAAAATGGTAAGTGGAGGATTTGTGTCGATTATAGGGAGTTGAACAAAGCCACAAAGAAGGATCATTTTCCCCTACCCTTCATTGACAAAGTGCTAGATGACCTGGAAGGGGATTTTTTTTCTTTCCTAGATGGATTCAGTGGGTACAACCAAGTCCCAATCTTCCCAGAAGATGAGGATAAGGCCACATTCACCTATCCTTGGGGTACTTTTTCCTATAGGGTCCTTCCTTTTTGCCTATGAAATGCTGCTCCCACTTTCTAGAGAGCAGTCTTGAGTATTTTCGTCGATTTAGTACATGATGCAGTGGAAATTTATATGGATGATTTTACACCTTATGGCTATGATTTTCAAGAAGCCCTGACTAATCTAGGCAAAGTACTACACAAATGCATTGAAATGAACATGACTCTCAGTCCTGAAAAATGTGAATTCTTAATGACTAAAGGGACTGGCTAGGTCATTCAATATCTCAACTAGGACTGCAGGTGAACCCGAACAAAATAGTGATCATCCAAAGGGTCCCACCTCCACAAAAGTAGAGAGATGTCGGGAGTTTCTTAGAGTTAGCTGGATATTACCAAAGGTTCATAAAGGACTTCAGCAAGTTGGCCTCTCTGTTATTTGTGTTGTTGGCTAAAGATTCTAAGTTTATATGGTCAAAAAGTTGTTAAGAGGCCTTAGACATTCTGGAGGTAAGTTAACCACTACACCAATTCTCTGAGGCATGAACTGGGCCCTCCCCTTTCATATTCATGTTGATGCCTCACACAAAGCCATAGAAGTAGCCATAGTCAGGTAGAGGAAAAATTTCCTTATGCCATCTATTTTATTAGTAACAACTTGTCAAAGGCTGAGCTAAATTATACAGTGACTGAAAAGGAACTCCTGGCTGTTATGCATTCATTAAACAAATTCAGGGATTACATTACAGGCTATCAAACATTTGTGCATACTGACCATGCTACAATCAAATATTTAATGAGAAAACTAGATGTGAATGCTAGAATTATAAGATGGTTTCTCTTGTTACAACAATTTGATCTAACCATTGTTGATAAGCCAGGTAAGGACAATTGTAGACTTTTTATCTAGGGTGAATATGCCTACAAGTGAAGAAGGAATGGTGGATGACTAGTTACCAGACGAGAACTTGTTTGCTATTTCAGTTCTCTCTCCATGGTTTGCTGATATATCAAACTATTTGGTATCAGCACAGTTCCCACCAAACTTTCCCTCCAAATAAAAGAGCTAGGTAGTCAGGAAAAGCGCCCCCTTCACCTAGATTGGGGGCAATCTTTTCAAACTTGGCCTAGATCAAATCTTGAGAAGGTGTGTAAGCGAAGAGGAAGTCTTTGACGTCCTTCTAACCTATCATAATGGGCCTTGTGGAGGTAACTTTGCAGTAAGGAGGAAAACATTCAAAGTGTTAAAAGAAAGCTATTATTGGCCCACTCTTCATCAGGATGTGAAAAGGTACACTAGTCAGTGTGATTGGTATCAGAGGATAGGAAAGCCTACTCCAAGAGATGAAATGCCCCTATAGCCTCAAGTGACTTTCGAGCCATTTGATAAGTGGGGCATCGACTTCATTAGGCCTATCAACCCTCCTTCAAAGCAAAAATAGTACATTAATATGTGCAATGATTATTTGACTAAGTGGGAAAAAAGCAAGGGAATTAAGATAGCAATAGAAGAGAAGGTGGTTGAGTTCCTAAGGGAGAATGTATTCTACAAATTTGGGTACCCTAGAGAGCTAGTCACAGACCAAGGTAACCAGTTTACCTCCAACATGATTGAAGAACTGCTCAGCCATCACAAAATCAAGCATAAGACCTCCACTCCCTATCATCCACAAGCTAATGGGCAAGTGGAGGTGACCAACAGGGCACTGGAGGGCATCTTAACCAAGGTAGTGAGTAGCAGCAGGAAGGATTGGGAAGAGAAATAGGGTGAGGCCACCTGGGCCTATAATACCACATGGAAGACCACCACTGGATTTACACCCTATGAGCTGGTCTATGGGAAAAAAGCCTTGTTGTCTATTGAGTTTGAATATAACACATTGAGGATGGCAGGCCAACTAGATTTGGATCTTAGTCATGCATAGAAAGAGAGATTGATCCAATTGAATGGCTTGGATGAATTCAAAATGTATGCCCTTGTACATACAGAGATAGTTCAGCTTCAGAGAAAGATCTGGCATGATAAACATATTAAGGAGAATCAATTTCAGGAGGGCGATTGGGCATTGTTATATGATTCTAGGTATAAAGACTTCAAGGCAAGCTAACGACAAGATGGCTCAGACCTTATGTTGTGGAAAGATGCCATGATAATGGTTCAGTGCAAATCAGAACTATAGATGAAGAAGCCATTTTGTTGCTTGTTAATGGTCACCGATTGAAAATGTACAAGAGACCTTTATCAAAACAAGAGTTCATTGACAATATCAATAAAACAGTGATAATGGTGGAGCAAGTTCCAACTCCTCCCTCATCAAGTCATTGAAAAAGAAAAAAAAGAATAAGGACTCAAGTGAAAACCTCCAAGAGGCACTTGAGTCCCATCTTTGGGTTGAAAACCTCGTGAGGCAGCCCAATGATGAAAAAAAATATAGAAAAATAATAAGATCCCTGGGTGAAAACCTCCCTTGAGGTGCCCAAGGCAAACAGATAGGGTGAAAACCTCTCTGAGGCAACCTAGTTAATTTGTTTAAAAAAAAGAAGGAGAGGAAAAGATATAATTGTTATTTGCAGGTGGGCGAGAAAGACAATCAAGGAGCAAAAAGAGGATCCAGAGGGAACCCTTCCTCACACATATTCATCTCCCCCACTCCCCACTATGCATCCCTCCATCATTACTATCGTTTCTCCACTCCATTGATTCGATTTATGTGAAGACTGTGTTTTCTACAGGATCCTCTGAAAACCTATAGGATGATCCTGTAGGAATTACAGTGGCCCAGAAAACCTATAGGAAGCAATCCGAGGGCACATGGTAGGTTTGTTGGGTCCCTAAATTCATCCTATGCAAGATCTAACACCTCACCTTGTCCACCATCATCGTCCCTGCACTCACCATTCAAAATGAAAAAAAATCAATTGCAACAGTTTCTGTCAGTCATAGAAAAAAGAAAAAGGAAAAATAGAGAGGAGTAAGAGCATTACCTGATTGTCCTTTGCTCTACACACACTCCTACTCCCTCTATCCATTCATTGCACCATCCTCACAGCCCCAGCCAACGACATGATTAAATAATTATGAGGGAGAAGTAGCTACAAGACATCCTATAGGAAATCCTGTAGTAGCCTATCCCAGAGAATTCCAATCAACAGCTACAAGTTTTCACTAGGATGATCCAGGAGCTCAACCGTAATAGCAACATCATATCTTCATCACAGATACCTAGAAAAGCCAAGAAACCATTATCAGACAACAAGAGGGAAGAAGAATGGCATGCAGCAAATAAACAACGCAACACCTCTGATCTTCAACAACTGCAGCATGGCACCGAAACCACAGGTAAGCATCCCGCTCACTCACTCATATGCATCATTTAATCAAAATTTGTAAAGGTAACGAGATAGTTGGTTTATAAGTGAAAAGGTGGCTAGTTAACTTTTCCACCTTCGTTCAGTCAGCACATGCAAAACCAAGTGTCCTCTCACATGTGGCTACAATGAACTCAAAGACAGAGGAGGAGTAGGACAAGAAGTGGTTAAACTACAGATCTACAAGGTGGGAGCTGATTATGAGGAGTGGGAAATGATGAGCTGGTAGTGGGGACCAACAGTCCAAAAATGGAAATGTACCTTTGCTACCAGCACATGACCTCACCCTAAAACACCATAAATGGAAATAAAAAATTGTTTGCATGCATTAATGCATTCCAGCTCCTCGAAACTCCCTCACTCAAGGCGCTCTCTTAACTCTGGCCACCGCACAGGAATTCCTACAGGATACAGTCTATAGGATACACAGAGGCAGTCCATAGGATAGGCAGATAAGGGTTCAAGAAGGGATATCATGGGAATTGTCCATTGCCACCATTCTAAAGAGGTAGGCTCTAAAATTCCATCGCCATTTACAATCAAATGAACCATAAATACTCTAAAATCTAGTGAATTTAGCAACTGTGAGAGGTGAATTCCATACACAGTCAACTCTATTTTTCTCTTGCATTTAGAAAAATTTGTGTCAACCCTCTCATTTTTTTGTCAAGCTTCACAAGCAAGATGATAGGAGGGTTTAATAAGAGAGAACCCACAAACACTGTGAAGATACAACAACACTCCCAGGTGCTTGAAATCCTTACAAGACACAACTGGATGGGGTTTTTCGAAAAATTCATAGGGTATGATGATGAGGTGGCTCAAGAATTTGCTCATTCCCTCATTCCACACAGCAGAATCCATGCCATTGTTTTAGTTAGAGGCCTCACTATAGATCTCACCCCAGAGCTCATCAGTAGGGTCACCACACTTTCCCTAGGAATTCCATGGAGAAAGAAGACAGAGGAGACAGTCAAGTGGCAAAAAGGAAATTCTTTTTAGAAGGTGAAGAACTCACTGAGGACAAAAATGGAGTAAGGAGGGACAGTCTGCCATACCCATGGAGTGAGGTAGGCTACCAACTCATTAATTATATCTTATGTGAGGGTAGATGTAGTGTTGTTTATACCTATCATTTCAGGATCCTTGAAGAATTAAGATTTGGGGTAGAAAAACTAGTTCACCAAAGACTGAGCATACCCTATTTTTTGATCCAATCACTCATAGACTCTAGCAACAAAGTGAAGGAAGCGAATTCCCAATAATTGGCTCATCATGGGTTGATTAGGATCCTCATTGAGGATTCCCTTTGAAACCTTAGAATACCTATAACATGGTCAGTCTTTAGAGACTTACCAGCAGAGGATGACATCAAAACCCTCACTTATGATATTAGTCCTTCTGTCAGTGAGGAGGAGGCAAAACAGTAAGAGGAAGATACATAGCTAGATAAGGATGAGATGGATGAATAAGAAGATAACACAGAGGAACATGATGAAGCCGAAGAAGAAGAAGGAGAATATAAAGAGGATGATGGTGAAACTGAGGAGGAAACTAAGGAATAAACTAATGGAGATGAGGAAGAACCACAAGAGGAAGAAGAAAGGAAAAACAAAGAGGAGGAAAAAATTGAAATAGAGGAGAAAGAACACAAGGAGGAGTCACCTAGGATGTTCCCAGAGGCCAATAAGAGAGAGGCAACAGCTTCCCTCACTACTCTTAGCACCCCAATCAAGTAAAAAGGGAAAAGAAGGAGGAAAACACCCCTATATTTCAGAACAAGAAAAAGGACAAGAATCAAACAAGGGAAGCCACAAATATCAACAAAAATTCCTGTTGAGATTGAATATTCCCCTACTCAAAGAGACAAAATGCCTTCCCCTAAGTCACCAATCACATATGTAAGGAGGCCTAATACTAAATCAACTTCCTCAAAGGGTAAGGCAATCCTACAGGATCCACAAAAAAACCTACAGGAAGCAAAAACAATCCTACGAGATACTCTACTAAACTATAGGAAGCAGAGAAATTGGAAAGAAAGGTAGGGGAGTAACAAGAAACAAAACAAGAAGACCCAAAGTCAAAGGAACCAAGCCCCCAACCTAACTTGGACTCCTATTACCTGTTTATTGAAGGAGGTAGGGTAATACCTCAAAAATTTTCCATCCCATTGTTTTTCGAACTTAAGAAGGAGAGGGCCAGAACCCACCAATGGATGCAAATCGCCAAGTCAAAAGGGGTGGAAGAATTGGGCACATGGAAGAGAAACTCAAAGAAATGGGCAAAGAGCTAAGTGGCTTAAGGGATAGAGAAGCAATCATGAGAAGTCAACTTGAGAGAGAAAATGCATGGCTGAGGGGAAATTGCAGGAAAGTGAGAACCAACTAGCATGTATGGCCAGCCTCATCTTGGAGGCCATCTACTGTAGGATGCCAGCTAGATCCTATGCTCTTTTCCTCAAAGAACAATGGCTGCAGTTTCAGATTAAGACAATAGCACAGAGGGGAACCATGCCATTTCAATACTACAAGAAATTTATTGATCTTTGTGATCAAAGTACACTAGAGGATAGGGCCAAAATGGTCGAGTTTCATTTGCACAACATGGCCCTCACAAACATGAATGTTTAGAAACCTAATGCCAAGCTAGGAGATATACAATTAATGGCTTTGGCATCATGGAGGAACCATGAGGAGTCAAGAGCTGCAGAGATGAAAAGAATATTGGCCAAAGAGAAAAATGAACCTCTTTTCATCAGGGATGAACAATAAAATCCCATAGCCCTAATCAACACCCATAATTTGATTGCAAATGATCCTCAGTTGGCACATAGATATCTTGCTTCCGAAGAGCAAGCAATTTTACATTTTGAGGATATGTTTAGGCTGCTACGAGATGATAGTATACATGCCTAACTAAGGAGATGGAACATATTGCCACACAACTTGAAGATAAGGTAATATCACTCCCCTCAAAGGTTGAGAGAGGAACTCGACAAGACACCTATGTATAAGCAATCAATGCAAAGGTTGCAGATCAATTGGATAGGCCTAAAACTTAGTCCACCACTACTCCTAGGGATGCTAGAAGGGAGAAAAGAAGAATAATAAAAGAGGTAGTGGGAAGAGGTAGAAAATAAAGAAGGTTTCTATGAACAATAAGAAGAGACACTACAAAAGCATGGGATGTTCGAGAGGATACTAGAGCCATGAAGGACATGGATATTGACTAAGTTGCTCAGAGGATGAGCAACACTTTCAGTAGTTAGTGATGAGGAGCCTCACCATTGGGTAATTATATGGGCCTTAATTCACCTCCTAGCTTAGTCAAACCAACTATTCTCATAACTTATTTCATACTTTTGATTATATTTTGTTTATGAGATGAGTTAGAGTTGGAGATTTTGCTTTGTGGTCTAATGTGCATTTAATGCAGGATTAAAGGATGAAAGCATGAAATTCTGGCAAAGATCTTGGTCAAAACTCGAATGGGACAAGGGAGAGGAATTATAGGATGAAAAACCTCCTCATTTACTACCCCTCCATTTGAATATTCCTCCATCAACTCGGAGTGCAAATAGCCAAATCATGAGGACTAGAAGGTAGTCGAGCAATTGAAGGGTAAAGCACCAATTTATCTTTATTTTGGGAGTCGAGCCTCCCTAATTTTAAGGAAGTCATTGGAGAATTCAGATGTATAAGTAGAGAGGTCTAGGACCTTAGTAGGATTTGGATTTTTAATTGTAAAACTCTACTCTATTTTTGAGCTGCAAGACTTGTGACCGTTTTTGATCTAATCCATTGTTTTGATAATAGGAATGAGTTTTGTTTTGAGCCAGCACTGAGTTAACTCAGAGGGATGAAGCTCTTGGGTTAGGGCCCAACCCTAGCAGCCAAGTCTCCTCTTTATTGTACATGTATACTAGCATAGATTCATAGTTTAATTGCTCATTTGCTTAGTAGTTGCATTTTGATTACAACAATGTAGATTAGATTGGTTGTATGTTAGTTTGCTTCCATTTGTGCCTTCTTTCAATTAGTAGGTTAGGAAGGAGAAAAAGGATCACCATAAGGTTTCCAGTAGGTGTCTCGGCCTCACTTCCTCCCTCTGGGACCATGACTTGAGGAAGAAACCCTTCAATAGCCCCAAAAACACAGATTTGTAGTTCTTGCATGAGCTTGGGACTTTGTTGTCTTGATTCAGCATTTGGTTCATTTCATTGTCATCTTTTTCCATTACTCCATTTCTACAATAAGATCTCACTCATGCTTTCATTCCCTTCACCACTCTCTTCATGCATAATATAGGCAATTGATTCATGCTTTTCTAGTTTATGAAAATGTATCTTGTTGCATAGTTCTTGGAAAACACACATGTTTTAAGCACAATAGGTAATTTAGGAGGAGACCCAAGCTTCATCACCAGCAACTGCCTTCCACTTCATCCACCCTAGCCATCTCTTGTTCCACCATCATCCTCACTAGTTTTTTTTATCATTTTTCATTAAAATTCCCCTAGATACATTGAACGAATCTAGCCATCTCTAATCTTGGATATTGACTCCTTTGTGTTTCTAAACCTTTTAACACCCCATCCCACACATCACACACATTTTCCAAACTTCCCAACACCTCCAACACCTCACAATTAGTTCTCAGCCGTATCTTGTAGGTTTCCTATAAGTCCTACAAGATCATCCTGTAGGTTTCTAGTACATCCTGTAGGTTTTCATGAAATAGTCTGTTTTGTGTCTGAATTGATAGCGAACCTCTAAGAAGTCATAAAAGGCCTCCTAGGACCCTTCCACACCATCCAATCACTCCATAGGCATTTTATCCATCCTCAATAACCTTCCATCCACCTGTCACATCCATAAGAACAATTAATTTGCATACTTGACTTTTCCTTAAAAACCGAAAAATTGAAAACGGATTTAGTTTAATTTTTTTGCTTACACATTAGTACGGTTTGATGATCTTTACTTATATAGCTTAGATAGGATCATTAGGTTAGTGATGATTTAGCAATTCTGCTTGGCACAACTGTTTAAATGGTTAATTAGGATATGGTGTGATTTAGCAACACATGTTGTTTTCTTCATTACTATAGTAGTGTAGCTCTCTTAGAATAGATTTTCTCTTCTTCCATCAAAGAATCAAGCTTCTTATGACTCTATAGAATCCTGGATTGGAACCCTTGGGGTCTCTTTTCGAATGAACAATGACAATAGGCAAGACCTTAACTTTTACTTGTACATATAACACTGTCACCTCCAAGTTTGTATGAACCCCAGGTTGATAAGTAAAGTTGGTAACCCAGGAGTTGCAACATCCTTGCTACAATACTGCCGTTCATTAGGTGGTTTGATCAGAAGTGAGTGAGAGTATAACGAAAGGGGGGAAGCTCCAAAATAAAATAAATTTTATAAATAATTTAATGTCCATAAAAAATAGGAAATTAACAAAAGAATTGTAAAATTATTTTCCTTAATAAAAGCTGGAAATTTTGCATACCAATCAATAGTTGATAAATTCAATGGAGTTTTCCAAAAGCCTGTAAAGTTGGAATCTCCTCTTCACATGACCTGCATCATCGTGCTTTCATACCACAATAATAGCAGAAGTTCCCTTAGACACACAAATTTGATTAATAAGGAATAGAAAGTTACATAATATCTGCAAGAGTTTACACACAATCACTCGACACTCTTGCAAGAAGAGAAATAAGCTTTAAATAAGATAATTTCCTAATCTGATTTTTTTATGGATCACTTATTTCATTTACAAGTGTCCATTTACATTTAATGCTCTCATAACAACACTCCTAACTATGTTCCTAAATTAGTTCCTCAGAAATGACAACTTTCTAGATGTCATATATTTTAAAACAATTAGCCATTGTAAAATGTCTCCAATATATAATTAAATATTCTAGATAATTGAATATTATATTCTAAATAATTAAACTATAGTTTCTTTATTTTTGGGTCATCTAACAATTCACACCCAAGGACCTCCTTAGGTAAACGTTATGTACTTGTCTTGAGTCACTACCTTGCTTTTGTATATTTCTTAGCTCTGGTTTATAATCTTATTTCATCATTTTCATTTTGCGGCACTAATCGTAAGTACTAACCTTGAAATATACCTTATATTAGGCATGATTTCGTGTTCCTTTTTATAGGTAGCCTCAACGACTAACCGCGAGTTTTCACTTCTAGGTTGAGAATTCCTATTCCACCCTGTTACCTTATGGATGATCGCTCACGTCTTTGGTTTCACTAACCATGGCTTCTATTGGTTTTTTCATGGTTAGAGTGACAAGTTATATACATGGAATCATATACAAAATCCAATAATGGGTTGTTAGTATAGGATTCTCAGTCCTTAAAAGAACCATTAGTTCCTTAGTGTTGCGGAGGTAAATCCCCTCTGCGGACAGAGGTGGATCCCACTAGCCCCACAGGGGTCTAGCAACAATCAATCACGGTGTATACAAGTTCCTAGCTATATAATTTAGAAGTCGATCAAGGAGACCAACCTGGGATCCAACGCTTGTTTGTTGTGGGGGGAAGTGTCGCTCCTGTCCTCTATCTCCGG
>APFE031166369.1:0-45392 GCA_000404065.3 Pinus taeda | reverse complement strand
TTTTTTTTATCTCTTTCCTATATTGTGTATTTCCTTTTGCTCATATAATGTAGAGTGATTTATTATACCATGAGTAAGATTGTCTTTTCCAATTTTCACTTTAATTGCATTATAAATATGAGAGGTTTTTGCGATTCCAATCTTACTCACCTATATAGTATTCTTGATTGGGTGCATTCCTAGATATCTTTAAATCTGACAACTGGTTTTCACTTAGGTTATTATCATACTTTTACATGCGGTATAGTATTAGGTTATAGTGACAATAAATTTAGTCCTTTACATAAACTATGTTTTTTCGATTTTCCTATGGCATATTAATAACTCCCATCCAAAATGGTTGGAACTCATAGATTTCTTATTGAATTATAAATTTTGGCATTCATTCACTTGGTACTTATCATTTAATTAGTCACTCTATTCTTATGAGCTTCGATACAATTATTTTATAATAATAGCTTGTATTACCTGCACATTCATGACTTCTTTTTGCATAACTATTTCAACCTGTAGTTCATAGTATCACCATGATAGAATATATGTGGAACTGTCAAGTGTCGATCTGTATAGATTGAATTTTAGCATAGATATATTTTGCATAACTTATTTTAAATATTTACACTTCATTAATCATGCCCCACCAATTTTTGGAGAAATTAGTTAAACACTTCGTTTTGCAATAAGGGAAGAAACAAAATATTATACTACAGGGTATCAGCTTCTTTAACGTTCTACTACTAGGAAATTGTCTTATAATTTTTCTTTATAGTTACTGCATCCAACAACTAAATAGGTCAAGTTTTCTTTTGACACATATTTACATTAAATAGAATAAATATGACATCCATGCACCATATATTCGTATGCCAATTCTCACATCTATGTGTGTACCATACCTAAATCCACAAGGTCTACTTTATACACACAATAATTTTTATATAAATTCACACATATACAACTCTCATTTCTTACTAGTTCCTTTCCAATTCATATGAGAAAGATGTATCATTGAACTCCTACACTAGCATCCATAGAGAAATTCATATATGACCACTCATCTACATTGTTTATTTTTCCATGCATATTTCATGAGAATTATATACAATCATCAATAGAAATTTAAGGAATATACATGTATTAGGCATGCATAACTGTAACACATAACAATGTATGTGACATGGATTTATTTCTATGGTGGCATTCTACCAGCATCTACAAGCCTACACGGACTTTGACGTAGCCACTTTCTCAACTTAGGTAAGTTCACACAATCCATAAAATTTCACTCGCTCAAACAACATCATCTCCTCCATGCAAATTCCCTTTTCCAAACACCACCATGTAGACACATTTACACGCAACTCACAACATGGATGTGAGTCTTTCTTCAATGAAAACCACATGCAGCAAACCATCACTAGATTTTCCACAAACTATGCTTCTTGATCAAATTTGTGAATGTAACCCATGACTACAACACACCAAAGAGTGAAGCAAGGGACACGAGAATATTTCGAGCCTGTTAAAAATCCCCTTTAAAAATATATTACAATTGATACGAAACACACACAAAATATTCTCAAAAAAAAAATACAGAGGATTGGTATAGGAAAATTGAAAACCACATGCTCCTCACACTTCATTTGATTTGTTTTCAAGTACATAGACTCTGTTGGGATGGAATAAAGACCACACCATAATGCTTAATTTCTCAGATCAACCTCACAACTCTAAACTCGGCACTCATCTCACATAGGTCCATGCATAGATCCTTGTATAAATCCACTTCCTTTGCATTCATTGACTCTCACAATGACTCTTCTCCTACGTAGGTTTGCTCATTTTCTCCATACTTTGGCACATGCTTGGACACAAACTAAAAAAACTCCCATCAATTTTCTCATTAGTGATCAAAATTGGACATTCCCTAGGAAATTCGATGTAGATTTGATGAAACAAGATCGAACCCCACGCCTGCAGCTTGACTACAAGTTTGTTTCTAGCACGATTACACTCCTTTCATACACCGATTTATATTTTGAAATTTGATGAAGAGCTATATATGAATTCACAGAGATCTGCAAAGAGGTTTCACCAGAGTTTACAAGATGAGAGAACTTGAGGAAGGGCTCTGCAACTCTCTGACCTAGGGTTTTGGATCGTAATTTGTGCACCGTTACCCACTATGGCAGGGGGTAGTGCCCTTTTCACTAATCTAAGGCAGTGGGAGCTTGCCTTGGCCCAATGGATGAAACAAGCGGGGGCCAATGGGGCCCCTTCCTACAAACAAATAATGATGGACAAAGGTAAAAGCCCTTTGGAAGGAGTGTAGATCAGGGGTGCAAACACCACAGGGAAAAATGAGCTCAACAAGAAGACAAAATTGGATGGCAACACTAAGGAAACCCAGTTTCCAAACCAGACAAAAGGCATGAAAATTCTAGAAAGAAAAGACAAACCAAATCCCACTCAAGGAGCAGGAAAGAATACCAAAGAAGTGGAGGCTGCTGAAACCTCCCCCTTGAAAGGCCTAGATCTAGAAGGATCGGCCACGGAAGACAAACATCAAAGAGACCAAGGGTGTTGCAAGCCAAAAACTATAGAAAGCCTGAGGGTTATCATCGCCAACGCCGAAATGCAAGCTTATAGGAATCATATGACTATTCATGCAGTGATCTACAAGTTCATGGGCTTTTGGCCCATAGAAAAAGCCTTATGCCAATGGATCAAGCAAACTTGGAAGCCAAAAGGAGATGTTAAACTCCACCTGGGGGCCAAAGGATTTTTTATGGTGGTCTTTGCAAACCTCGAAGATAAAGACTGCATCTTTGATGGAGGCCCTTACTTCTATGCCTCGGCAGGCCTCTACATGAGACCTTGGAAACCAAATTTCACACCAGAACAGGAAACATTAAAGCATGTTCCTATTTAGATTTGCCTGTTTTCCCTCCCTATCGGCTACTGAAGACCGGTGGCTTTGGAACAAATTAGCAATAAACTGGGTACCTTCATTCAAGTGTCTGAAGCAACCCTCCAAAAAAGGTACACATCTTGTTCTAGAATTTGTGTTGAAATGGATGTTTCAAGTGCTCTCCATGAAGGTCTATGGTTTGAATATAGAGATGAAGTCTTTTTCCAAGCAATAGACTACGAACAAATACCCTTCAGATGTAGAAAATGCCATGAACATGGCCATCTGATCCAGGAATGTCCCATGCACAAGCAAATAGAGAAGGTTAAGGATCTTCCAAGCAAAAATCAGGATGGTTTCGTCCGACCCACAAGTAGACACCGGACCAACAAAAGGAACCAATCGAAGATAGGAAACACCAAGAAAAGGTCTATGAACACCTTTGAGGTGCTTGGAGAGGAAACTAGGGCAGATGAGGATACCCAAACAACAGCGTTTGAGCAGGAAATCCCGGAAACGAACAATAAAAACACCCAGATGCCAACTCCAATCTCGATTGATGATTTTTTCTAAGATCCAGGATTGAGGAAATACATAGAAGGGGATGAGGAAATGACATTAAGTGAAGTGGGCACAGAGGATCAAGACCTAAATGACACTCTAGAACAAGAAGGAATGGACCTTCATACCATAGTTGAGCAATGGAAACAAAAAGGAGTGGAGCACATTCCAGAGGAAGAGATTGACAGAGTCAACTTCCTCTTTCTATCAAGGCAGGATGCAGCCTTGAGAGGGTAGAAAAGGGGTTTGGGTGCAAAAAAGGGACTGGGCATCAAGGCACAAAACCTACATCAAACTCATTCTACTGCAAGACACATAAAGAAATGGGGCATAAGAACAAACAATGAAGCACTCCATGAGCTCGACCAAATGCTCATCAACTCAGGCAAGATGAAAGCCCTTGAGGCTTTCGCTCTCTCCTCATAATTATTGTTTAACTATGAAGACTCTAATAGAATGCAAGAGGGCTCAATAGCCAAACCAATCAAAGATTATTGAAAAAGAAAGTCACACAGGAAAATCTGGACATTGTTTTCCTGCAGGAAACCAAATGCTTTAGGCTAAAGCTAGAAGGGATAGGCAGAAGCCTAGGAAAGGGAATGGAGCACTTGGAGGTAGAAGGTAATGGTCTAGAATCAGGCTTTGTCATCTTCTGGAGCCTCCACTCCCTACTCCTCCTTAAAACTGAGGCCTCTAGATCTTTCATTTCCCTTGAAATGCAAATCCTAGGAGAAGCTGGCATATACTTATTCACTAATGTTTACAGCCCCCAAAGGATGGAGGATAAGCTACAACTATTGGACAACATATCCAAGATGCAACAAAGACACTCTAATGCTAAGGCCATCTATGGCGGTGATTTCAACATGATTACCTCTCTGGGGGAAAAGAAGGGTGGACTTTGAACCCTAAACAGAGATGCAGAGGCCTTCATTTCTTTCATAAGAATGACTAACTTGGTGGACATCCAACCCAAAAATGGCATTTTCACTTGGAATAATAAGAGAGGAGGAGATAGGCTCATCGCATCTAGGCTTGATCGGTTTCTGATCTTGGACACCATTCTGCTTGAGGGATTCATATTGGAATTTGATATTATTCCATCTAGAGGATCAGATCATTGGCCGATATCTTTACAGACAACCATTCTTGGAACTCCAAAAAACAGACCTTTTTCGCTTTGAAAAATTATGGCTCCGTCATTCGACTTTCACCACCAACATCCAACTATGGTGGAACGAGCATTTGGACGCTAGAGGTACCAAAATGTTTTGGCTCCAAGCTAGATTGAAGCACATGAAGGCAAAGCTACGAACTTGGAACCAAGAGGTCTTTAGCAATATCTTTTAGGACAAGCAAGTCCTGGAGAATCAGATGACTCTAATACATAACAACTGGATCAAGGGGGACATATCTCAGAACTCCATTAATATAGAGCGTAACCTTCTGCAAAAATGGAATGAGAGATGTAATCAGGAAGAGACTTTATGGAGACAAAAATCCCATATTCAATGGCTGAATGACAGGGAGAAAAGCACCAAATTTTTCAATGGTCAGCCATGGATTACAGATGCACTAATAAAATAACCAAACTTAAGGATGAACAAGGGACCTCCTTTCAATCTCATCAAGAGATTGCCTCCATCATCAGGAACCACTTCAGTCTTATTGCTACAGAACCAAACATCAACAGACAAGAGGCTATCAATGCAGTCATTACCTCTATTCCCAAGCTAATCACCAAGGAATAGAACAGGTCCTTAGACCACCCATTCACCCTTCTGGAGGAAAAAGTGGTAGTCAAAGACATGGCCAATGGCAAGGCCATGGGACCAAATGGGTTCACCATTGACTTCTGCAAAGCTTGCTGGGACATAGTGAAGCAGAACATGTGGGCGGTAGTCGAGGACTCTAGAAGGTCCTCCTCCATAATCGAATCCATAAACTCCACTTTTATTGCCCTCATCCCAACCACAATGATTTCACCCAGTTGAAACAAACCCAAGGATAAGGTGTAGAGGTGGAAATCCCATCATGGGCCATGTATATTACCCTTGTCCCTACCATCAACACATTGGGCCAAGGTTCCATAGGCCATGAGACTAAGAGAGCGAGATCACTATTTTCACATCCATTTTTACATCTCGTCCCTTTTTATATAACTACATTATTTCGATGCCCCGAGGTCCCAAGATTGAGATGATGTCATGACCACGGGCCTTGTATTACAAATGGCATGGCATGAAGACACATGGTACGATTTAAGTAGAAAACTAATATTATATGAAAAAGGTTGTAGCCACTGTGGCTAATGACATTAGTAGTCTAGGAGATCAAGATGATATCAGCATGATATCACACTAATATGATGTGGTAGTCCATGATAGTGACACATGGCTTACATATTAAACATTTTTAAGTGGCGAAGTGGTCTAAATATTGATGATATGTGGACCCCTCCTAGGGAAACACGTGGCAGCAAGTGATGTAGGAATGACATTTCTTGCCTTGGTGGTTTTAGACATGTAACGCAAAGGAAATGGCCAATGGATGGGATTGCTATAGAAACTTCTCAATCAACAGACATGAAGTTTCATGTCTCGCCTTGGTGAAAGAAAAGAGGTGTAGGCCGAGACCAAGGGTACCAAGAGGGCAAGACCAAGATACATAGGGTGAAGAGATGGAAAGGTTTTCATCATTTGATGTCCAGTAAAGCATTGGAAGAAGCATTAGGAGGAATTTTTTTATGAAATTCTTATGTTTTAACAAAAGGAGGTATAGGCCATGTGTTTAGTGCCTTTAACCTTCAGGCTTATTATAAAGTGCTAGGGGCATATGTTAAAAGGGGTTCGTCACATGGTCCCATAGTTGAAAAAGTGGCTTGAGGCATATATGTGCACTTTTAGGCTATATAAAAAATTATCTACAATCTTGATTTAGCCATAGTAGGCATGACATGGGTGATTTGGAAATTATTTGGCATTGTGTGCCATATGTGGGGGTTTTCACTAAATTTGGCAGCTAACTAAAGTTAGAGTTGCAGTTAAAACCTCTCGGAAAACCCATAACACTAAAGAATTACTAAAATTAATAGATAAATTTAAGGGTTCACTTCAGATCAACATGTAAATAGGAAAAGAGAATTGTTTACGTGAACGGCACATATAAACCTATTAAGGCAAATGAAAAATAATTTAAATTGAATAAAAGAGTTGAAGCTAACTAAAGATAAAAACTAAAATTAACATCTCAAATTTCTTTAAAAACAACAAAGGTTAAGCAGAATGGATGGATGAGGTAGTAGGTATCATGGGTGAAGAATGTTGGTATCTGAGGGGGTTGGTAGTTGTGATGAACAGAGAGAATGATTTTTTTAAAGGGAAGTGTTCAAGATCTGAGTTTAAAAATTATATGAAATATAGATAAAGAGGGTTGTGTAAGTTGGTTCTTGCCCAACATGGAGTTGGAGCTTCCTTTTAGTATCAATTGGTAAATTGTGAGGTAGGAGCTTCCTTTAGGTTGGAGCTTAAGAAACCAACAAGTTGGGGCATGTATCAAATTGAGGGTTGAAATTGTCAAGTAGGTTGGAGCCTACCAGATTGATGCAATACAAGTTGTAGCTTAAATATTGAATCATAATACAAAAACTTTTGTAGTTTTCCTATTTGGGTTTCCACATTATATCTTGTTCCCTAAATTATGAGTATGATGGGCTATTGATTATGCTTGTTGGTGCTAAGTATTCTTTAATTTGTGAAAGAAAGTTTTAAACTATCACAATAGTGATTCACCCACCCTCTCAGTATTGTCATGGTTTCTAACATTTGTTATTAGATCCAAGTTACTTTAGGACCAGTTTAATAGCTAGAAGAAAGATTATGGACAATGGTGAAGTAGGAAGGAGGACACATTGATGAGGCTCCCATGTTAAATGGATTGAACTATACTTTTTAGAAGGTAGGTGATGAGTCCCATCAATAGGTACAGTTTGAATATCAATATGTCATCCTCCAGCCTTAAAACTATCCCTCTCTTACATTAATTCACATTTTTGTTATAGTATTCTTAGTAAGAGGAGTAAACAGTGTTTCTCATAGTACGTGGCCTACTCTGGTTTAATTGCAAGAAAATGAACCATTTTTTAGGCTACTACTATGTAGGGGCTTGATGGAAACAACTAGGAGAGAATCCAGAGAATTTGTCCACCTCATTAACTCCCTAAACTTAGCTAGAGATCACAATATCCTCTCTCACCAGTTGTAACATTCTTGGTGCAATACCAGGGATCACCACCTTTTGGCGCCATTGTGGGGGAGGTGTCTAAGTAGATGTTGTTTCTATTTAAGCATTGTTTTTAGTTTTTCATATGGTTCTTAGAAAGTAAAAAAAATTATTTCATGGCTCGTATGAGTAGGTATAATTAGGGAAATTCTTACCAAAAACCCCCATACCCTCAAATAGTCAACCTTCACTCTTCTTCGGTGACTATGAGCTTCCCTTTCTGACTACAGGGGAGTTAGAAGACCCTCTAAGTGAGCAACCTAAAAATTTTTAAGAACGTATTGGGGAAGAAGACAAATAACCCACTTCACCTACCCAAACTATGGCTGAAGACAGGGACAATGAGGTTTTCCCTATCAAAGAGACCAACTGAGAGGATAGAATGAAGAACATAAGCCCTATTGGTGTTCCACACTTCCATGGCTTAACCTCTGAGTATCTTGATACCTTCATGTTTGAATTTGTGGCTGTCTGTAGGACCTATGACTATTCCTTTGATGATAAGAAGATGAATTTATTCCCTTCTACCCTTAAGGATGCAACCTTGTGCTGATTTATGGGTCTTCCTGGAGGTAGCATCACTACCTGGGCCCAAATGCAACAGACATTTAATAGAAGGTACATGGACTACTATAGGTCCAAATAAACAAAGGAATAAATATTTAGGATGTATCTTGGACTTGATGAATCCCTAGAATACTATGAGGAGAGATTTCAACTCAATTGTAGGAGGGCCAACTGCACCCTTGATCTTGAGCCACTCAAACTAGCTCTTCTCCAAGGGATCAGGGAAGATATGTTGGAAACCCTCAATATAAACAAGTCAAATAAGTGCAATCAAATATTTGATACAATAGACATAGTAGTGTCAACCTAGTGTCAAGTAGAAGACGATGGATGGTAAACTACTGCCTCATCAATATCTCTCGAACTCAATTAAGGTGGAGGAGGAGGTGGCTAGTCTGTAGTAGGAGATAATGGATAGTAAACTACTAACTCAATGTGGTTAGTCAAATTTTGAGGTGGATAAGGAGGTGGTTGGTCTACTCTAACAAGAGAAATAGAAGCCACATCCTCTAGCTTGAGTATCTCATCAAGAGGGCACTAACGAAGATTTGTACTACCAGAAAGATAAATTACACCTTCATGGACATGGTCCGATGGGGTGGTACTATTAGAAACATCGTGATCACCACCCTCATCCTTGTCATCATCACCCTCATCTAATGTATTTTCTATTGCATCCCTCATCGCTACTAGTACCCTATTATCTCCAATGATATTTTTCATAAGAGACATCATCTAACGCACTACATTATCCTTGTAAAAATACATGAACTTAGGATCAATGTTGATATATCGAGCCCTCGTGGGGCGGACTCCCTCATCAACAAAAACTCTGGCCAATCTGTCGTAGTAGTCCATCTGAAATTGTAGACTAACCCTACGGCCCCAGACATCCGCACTCCCTCACCCTCTTGGGCCTCTCCCATATCCTCATCTCCTCCATCTAGTAGTCGGGGTGAAGGAATTTCCCCATCAAATGTGTCGATGTATGAAAATATATACTACACAAAAATAATTAGAGAATTTTATTAAGCAATTTAGTAAAATAAGTTAAAGATCGTGCTAGAATAAATTTTAGTCTAATTCATTAAAACAATAAAACGAAACTAGATTAATTTAAAGAAAACACTAATATTACCTCTATCATATGGAGGCTTAGCCATTGTGAAGAGGATGTTCGTACACTCTCTCCAATTAATACCCGCATACAGAAACACCAATGTGACAAATGCATGGTCATCCTCACTGGCCAGTAGCACTAGTGCCTCAGCAAAAATCCTGGTTAGATACTTCTTGGGCATCATCTTCCCCCACATGTGCATCTGGAACTCAGTAATCAACCTAGAAGGGTGACAGTCAAATGTAGGTCTCGTCTCTGGAAACCTCTCAACAAATAAACAAAAAAGATCTAAAGTGAAAGGGAATGTCACCCTTCCATGTCTGAATGTATGACATCTATCTAAAGCCATGCAAAACTGCCTAAAAAAGTGGCAAACCATATGATGAAATGTGGCACCTGAATCAAGAATAAACATAATACAAAAGAGTGCAACTAATGCATTTCCCATCACTACTAGAGTGTGAAATGGTGGTGACTAATAATAAGAGGCACCTAGCCTCCTATGCAACAAAAGACGAAATCCATAGTTGTCCACCATGGACCCAAAAATCTAATGGATGAACCACATGAGGCCTAACATGTCTCTGAGTGTAGGAAATTTGAGTCTCAATTATAACCCCATGGGGTATATAAGGGAACTATGAAAAATTCTCCCCTCTCCTGAATAAGCAAGTGATAAATTTTATGTCTTCCTCAATGGGCCTATATCACTCCCCAGGACCGACATAGAAAGCTTGCTCCAGGACACTCCATTGGCAGATTAGACACACCAATAAGACAAAGTGCACCTCCAAGGACGTAGCCCCCTCATAGGACTTGAGGAGGCCTATATTCCTCAATATCGTTGAGGTCACTACAGTAATAGGGCAAGGATATAAATCCCACCCCCTCTCTCTCGCCTCCCATGGTTGGACCATATTGTATGGGTCTGCATCCTGCTCCTACTCCTACTCTTGTTGCTACTCCCTTTACTGAAGTTTGTACTACATGATTGACATATAAAATACATCAACCTCATACATAAAATACATTTATTTTATTAAATGAAACATGTATAAATAATTAGGGGAATTTTGAGGTCTAAAATGGGCCTCGTAAGGAAATTATAAAATAATAGTGGAAATAATAAAATAAGGTTAGATTACATCATCAAAGTTTAGAGGTTAAAAAAAAACTATTTTTTCAACTTGTATTTTCAACTTATCTCCCTCTAGGCTTACTTAAATTTCGAGTAGACACACTCATTGGATGCAGAATTTGATTCCTTGTCTAAGGAGTACCCATGTTGCATACTTTCGATGGACCCTGCTACAAGAAAAATGAGAAATACATGAAAAAAGTGATTGCAATCACGTGTTTTCATGTATTTCTTATTTTTCGTGTACAGGATACATCGGAGGCATGCAATATGTGTACGCCTTGGATGAGGAATTAAATTTTGCATCCAATGAGCACTCCCACTTGAAATTTGAGTAAAACCTTAGGAAAATAAGTTGAAAATATGAGCTGAAAGAGTAGTTTTATTATTTTATTATTATTTAATATTTTTTCTTTTTTAATCCAAAAATGGTGAATCATCTCCCATTGTTGAAATCATCACATTGAATCCAATTGGTTCTTATAAAATTTATTTTTGTTGTACATTTTTCTTAGGAGGCCCATTTTAGACCTCAAAATTCCCCTAATGAAATATGGAAACATAACTTTCAATTAAAAAATAAGAATTGAAAGTCATTGGTGTGCTCAAAACACAATGATGCACAAGCTCTGGTGCACTTCTAACTATAACCGCACCAATATTGGTGCACACATAAGTATAACACACCATAGTGTGTTCAGAAATTTTAATTTTAATAGCGGTGCATCACACTTGTGTACTGGTGTGCATGTATAACCTTTTTGCATCGGTACAGAATGTTCAGGTTATCGAATGCATCGAGCTATAGCTATGTTTTTAAATATTCTTTTTGTGGTGCATTGTTAAATATAAATGGACTGAGAGTGATGCACTAATGTACAATTTATCTTGTTCCCAGTGCGTTTTTATTTACATCATGCATCACAACAATCATGGTGCGTTATGTTCATGCAAATAAATATAGTGCACCCTGTAAATTTACAGGGCACACTTCTTTCAGTGCGAGCTGAACCTATTGAATACACTGCACAAGCAATTTTGTTTTTTTCAAAAACAATGGAAAATTTAACCTAATTTGTAATCCTAATCCAAAAAATGTTAAATTAGAGATAAATATAGACATTACCTAGACATTTGGTCGTTGGGGAGGCATTGTAGACATGTAATGAGAAAAAAAATGATTTAACAAGGTTTGAAAAAATTGGAAAGTTAGATAGTGAGCATGGTATGAAAGGATGATGAGTAAGAGAAGCATCGACATCACGGTGCTTGCATGAGGCATGAGTGGAATTAGTGCTTCACATCTCTCGAACACTGTAGATGGTAAAAATGGAATTTATGGTCTAGAGTTTTTTTTTTTTTTTTATTTAACCCTCCTCTAGTGCATTTATCGAACAACACTAGTGCAAAATAGATCCAAGAGAACCACATTTTTTGTAAATAAAAGAATCTATCATGATGCTTTTATTCGAACACCTCGGGGCATTCTAATACAGGTACCGCATCGGTGCTTTGTTTGACTATAACACTGCTCTATTTTTAAAAGTTAGAAACCGCCTAACAGTGCTCTTTAGAAGAAGCCTCGAGGAATTTTAGTACATTTACCACATCGATTCATTGTTCAAAAATAGCACCGCATTTTTTTGAAATTTAAAACTGTAGCAGTGCTCATTAGTGGTATGCACTATGTCATTTTAATACATGAAGGGAATTGGTGCTATTGATTGTTCAAGTACCAATGAATTGTGTTATTTAGTGCAACATGTTTTTATTTTATTTTATAAAAATAATTTTTCCATGGTGCACAATGTTCTATGCAGCACCACTGCTTGTATGGATAGTAAAGCATTGGTGGGTTTATATATTTTAGACACACCATCCAAACAAAATCTGGTAAATCATCTGTCTACCCACCATTGCTAATGACCTCGGCTACAAATGGATTTTGGGCTATTTTATAAGGGCCTTCACAAAAACCTCTGCTAGAAGCATTTTCCTTGTAGTGCATAAACTTCTCTCTACATCACTCTTGTATCTAAAAACATTTTCTTGTATGGTTGATATATTCACATAAATATTACAGGAAAAGTTGCATTTGAATGCATATTCATTACATTAACAAGATATTTTCATTATTATTGATACATATATATTACAATAGGTTGGAATCCTTGAGATGCTCAATAGTTCTTGTTCCCTTGCACTTGGACTCAATTGTTAAATAATAATAAAAATATATTCATTACCAGACAATTTTGATTTATAGGCCATTGAAACCCTTTTTCTTACTCTCCTTTATTTTATTTATATGGATCTTACCCTATCAAATACTCAATCTCACTAACCAGCATGTTGGATCTCTATTCTTCACACTACCAAGAGCTAGTGATCTCAATATTTTTATTTACCTTCTTCGAGAAAAATAACCTTAATATTTGTTGTTTTTCTCGCATATCTTCTTTATCCAACATTATTAATGCATTATGTTCATTTTATTTTCATTTCAGAGCTCAATATCAATTCCTCTTCCCTCACAATTCCTTTACCATCATGTGATCTTTCAGATTGCCTTCTATAATATAATCACAATTCCTTATTAACCATTTCAAATTTATGTAACTCCCAATTTGAGAATATTACTTAAGAGTTCCACAACTAAGAATGAGTCCATACAATTGATTACTCAAGGTTCCAATGCTCATAACTCACTTCTACATTAACTAGGGAATTCTGTCACATAGTTCTAACATTCACATATTGCTTCCACAAGCATTATTAGTTCTATGGAACAATGTACATAGAACAATTAATGATACCTATTTGCATGTTATTATGCATGTGACCTTTCTATTTCCATACCATCACTTGCCCACTAAGAATATACAAATTATGTTCTCTTAAATAATATATTTACTTGAATGAGTCTATATCGTATCTACTTGTAACTTGGTGTTTTCAAAAGTCTAACATATGTTAGAATTATGATTATACTCAAAGGGGTGGTGAATCAATATAATGACTAATTTTAACCAGTCAAAATATTTCAATGCATAGACAATGTCAATCCCATCAACAATAGAAGAATACACCGTGTTTGCATGAAACTTATTTTATTATAATGTTATTGTGGGAACCATCCTACTGTTACATTGATTTACTAACACCAAACAAAAGGAGACACCTATCTCCTGAAATGATTTACTAGCACTAGCAAAAGAAGAGATCAGCCCCTTGAAATGATTTATCAATACCAACCAGAAGTAGAAACTAATCCCCTAAAATGATTTACTAGAGCCAATAAGAAGGAGATACTAGTTCTATGAAATAAAATAATAATGTGTTTTACATTACACAATATTGCACATGGTACTAACTCTAATCTCTTGTGCACTACACTTTGTTTGTGTTCTTCATAACCTCATTTTCAGACTTCAAATAACATTCTTACACACTACAACCAACATGACACTTATAGATTTAAAAACATTTATCCACACATAGGTTGAATAGATTCCATTTACACCTCCATTAGGGGAATTTTGAGGTCTAAAATTGGCCTCCTAAGGAAATTATAAAATAATAGTGGAAATAATAAAATAATATTACATTACATCATCAAATTTTAGAGGGAGAAAAGAAAAATCTATTTTTTCAACTCGTATTTTCAATTTATCTCCCTATGGGTTTACTCAAATTTCGGGTGGCAACTCATTGGATGAAAAATTTGATTCCTCATCCAAGGAGTACCCATGTTCCATACTTTTGATAAACCCCGATACACGAAAAATGAGAAATACATGAAAAATGTGATAACAATTACGATGTTTCACGTGTTTCTCATTTTTCGTGTAGTAGGGTCCATAGAAAGTATGCAACATGGCTACTTATTGGATAAGGAATTAAATTTTGCATGCAATGAGTACTTCCACTTGAAATTTGAGCATAACTTTAGGGAGATATGTTGAAAAATAGATTTATCATTTTATTATTTTTTAATCTTTTTACTTTTTTACTCCAAAAAAGGTGAATCATCCCCCATGGTTGACATCACCATCTTGAATCCTATTGGTTCTTATAAATTTGATTTTGGTTGTAATTTTTTCTTAAGGGGCCCATTTTAGACCTCAAAATTCCCCTAATGCACACCTCTTCCTTAGAATTTATTCTTAGACTTATTATGCATTTCGTCATACAAAATATAATTTTCTTAGTTCTTATTCTCTTTATTTTGTTTCAATGCTCATTCACATTTCACCACCAGATTAAACCTCTTTGGATTAAGTTATTTATAGCACATTCTGCCAGTATAGACCGAGTTAGGGTTGAAATTCCATGTGAGACCAATCTGGATAACCTTGCTTACTTCTTCTATTTTCATGGATGGAGATCCAATTAAGATGACTAAAATGATTCTTATTTTCATAGATCAATGTCATCCATGGGGCTTAACAGTTGAAATACTGATACCATTCATTATGGTTGTGTTATGAAAGAGTTATTCTCATAGATCTTGGGTATGGGTCAATTTCCATACAATGGATATATGGATATCGAGATGACTTGCCTACTTGAATTTCTCAAGACTGAATCCAACTCTAAGGAAAAACTGCTAAACCCAAATGACATTTTTCCAGGACCACATTCTCGAACAATTATTTATCTTGATATTTATTTTTATTCCCACCTTTTGTGGCATAGTGGAATATACCCTTACCTCCACAAAATATTGACCTCCTTAGTTTGGATTTATTTAAATTGTACTCGAAGTTTAACATCCTTCAAATAGCAACACTCTTACTTAATCGATTTCAACAATTATTTGATTTTTTTATGTGTAGAGAAACCACGTACACTTTCTTTGTGAACATATTGCTTCCACACATCAATATTTCACTTACTGTCATCCATGTCATAGTGCCACCTGTCCACTATTTAAGGTCATCCTACAGGTTTCACCAAAGCTCTAGAATTGGGGTACTTTGTTAAATGGTTTCTTTGGTGCACCATAAAATTGTTGAATTCTTGAATGAATTTTCATTTACCTTTCGATGCAAATCCTTGAACAACTAGAACTATTCTTTAAATATATTCACAAAATCTAGAATCTAGGTTGATAAGGAAATTACTTTATCCTAGTGCACTCTTAGATGGTTTGATAGCCAAACTTCTTCAAAAAATTTAAGCTTTGAATTCGGACCCACAATTTTCCACGTCACTTTTTATATCACTTTCCACTTCATCTACCATGTGACCTTCTACAAGTAACCTAAACTTACCACATCTCTTGATTGTGACATGTACCTTCCACATGTCTCTACCGATTGTCTAGTTGTCCAGCCAGAAATGTTATTTATTCATGCCATGCATCTTCCCGTAACACATCCACATCATTTTTCTTTCCACATAACCTCCTCGTGTTTCCATTTGTCATCCTCATCACTTATTCCAATTGGACGAACCAAAATTTGGGTATCCAATGATCTAACTTGGACTTGCGGTTACACTGATGTTCGCAACCCAAATATAGTAAGGGTCTAGATATCATATTTCATCTATATGACTACCCGAATCTAGATTCATCTAGATTATTTTGCATTTGTATTTCTACCTTAATCCTTATTTCTTTTACATTATTCAAAGGTAAGAAATATTTATTTGTCTAAATAGGCTTGAACAGACAGAGGCTCCATATCATAATTTTTTTTTACATTAATGACTATATCTTTGATATAAATGACAACTCACATGCAAAAATATCCATTGGGGTTCACTCAATTAATCTCTAACATAGCACGTGCGCTCATGGAATACTAAACAATAACCCCAATCTGACTACATATTGGAAAATGCCTCTAAACAATGCATTATTCAACCCCCTAGTAATATGAAATCAATACACCTTCCTAATTTAAAAAAACCACTACTTTCAGTAGATAATGTAGGCATCCATTTTTTCATGAACATTTTTAATACCCCTTTATATTTTTTCATTAACTTTGAGCTCCATTTTTAATACCTGCAAATATAAAAACTCTTTAGCCCCTAATATATGCTCAATATATTATGTCATTTTTTCCTCAATATATATCCCCTAGAATGAATGCACATGGTATGGTATTGCTCCCCTAATGAAGACCCTGTGAAATATCCCTCTTTTTCCTTGATAGCAACAACACCAAACATCATTTAGCAATTAATGTACTAGAATTGAGAACTCCCTCCCTTTATTTGTGGATTGTTATTATCCTAATGATTTCGTATTATCCCCTTTTGAAATCGATGGAAGAGGGCATATACTCCCCATATGATGATGCATACTTTTTCCTTGAACTCCCCCTATCACCAAGATATGTCTTAACTAGAATTAGGGGATCACTCCCCCTTGTGAAGAAGAGATTACACATATATTTTGTCTAATATATTCAAAACTTTCTCTGGGAAGGGGTTTGGTAAATATATCTACAATTTCTTCTTTTTTTGGAACGTATTCTAACCTAACACTCTAATCAACAAATTCTTCTATGAGAAAATGGTATTTGATAGGAATGTGTTTTTTTTTAGAGTTCATAATTGGGTTTTTAGAGATATTGATGGTAGTAGTGTTGTCACACATGCTGGACATAAGATGATCATCATTTTATTGAATATCCTTGAAATTTCACTTCAACCATAGGATTTGAGTGTTAGATGATGTTGTTTCAATATATACTGCATCATATGTGGATAGATAAATTAAAGTTAGTTTCTAGTTTCTTGTTAAGCTAGGAGACTAAAACAATGCCTAGAAGGAAGGTTGCCCCACTATTATTTTTCTTGTCATGAACACTACCAGTCCAATCTACAGCTCTATAAGCTTTTGAAAGTAATATTTTTGCCCCTTGGAAACCACAAAGCAAAATTTATGGTGCCTTGCAGGTATCTATATATTCCTTTTATTGTAGTCATATGAGTTACTTTTAGACTTGACTGGAACATTCCCACTAGTCCCAATGCTTGCATGATATCTAATCTCAAATTTCTTAAATAAATTAGGATCCAAATCATGCACATGTACATGGTTTTATCTACTTATGGAGATTCATCATTATTTCTGAGTTTACATCCTATTGTCACGATAATGTTAACACATGGATAGTTTTCCACGTCAAACTTCAATAATTTTGTAAGTTATTTGGTTTGAGAAATAAAAATGTCTCCTTATGATTGAGTAACCTACAAACCAAGGGAAAAATACAATTCCCCTACAATATACATTCTAAACTCCTTATGCATGTTGGTCACAAAACCTTTGCTCATGATATCAGCATAACTTCCAAAAATTATTTCATCATTATAGATAATAATGAAAAATAATTTATCATTCTCAGCTTTGATATAAATATTTCTTTATGTTTCTCCTTTCTTGAACCTTTACTGTTGAGGATATTTACTTAGCCTTGAGCACTAGGTCTAAGGTTCTCAATTTAACCTATACAAAGCTTTATTTAATTGTCGCATATGCTCTTTCTCTTCTGATAACTAAAATCCTTCTATCTTATCTACTTCTTCTCATAGTTCTCCATTTAGAAATGTTGATTTTGCATCCATCCAATAAACATTAAACCCTTTAAAGATTTTAGAAACCAAGAACATTCTTATTTCCCTAATTCTAGCTACTAGAGCAAATGTTTCTTCAATTTCAATGACTTCTACTTGTGCATACCCTTTACATTCAAGCCTAGATTTGTTCCTGACTACGTTTCCATGTTAATTCAACTTACTCCTATAAACCCACTTATTTCCAATAACATTCTTTCACATTGATGTTGGTACATAATCCCATGTGTAATTAATCTCAATTTCATCTCATTCTTCATTTATAACACTGACCCAATGTTTATCTTGACTGACCTAAAAAAAATCGGGCTCCATTAAGGAAAGAAAAGCTAAGTTTGCATGGATAGAAGTACTAATAAGATTCCATCTAGTTTGAACTTGTGATTCTTTGCCTCCAAGAATTTGGTCATCTGGATGATTCTTTTAGACATACCTAGATGGATTTCTCTAATGTAATAGATTAGCTTTGTCCTCATGTTCCTCTTACTGCTCATCATGGTCCTTGTTTTTTCATCTTCATGTTATTCCTAATCTTCATTTACTTATGGTTGTGTTTGAAAAAACATTTAATCTATTCTTACATCAATGTACTTTCAACTACCTTGCAATTCCTTTTGTTGTAGCATCAGTATATCTTACGTTTATATGCATATCGAAGGAAAATTCATCCATTTTAGAGTCAAATTTCCCTTAATTATCTTTATGTAGCATTTACTTCCAAACACTTTGAAATGTTTGATTGTGGTCAGTCTACCTTTCCATAGTTCATAAGGTTTTCTAGTGTTTCTTACTTTTATTTGTTCTCTATTCATGTTGTAGACTATTTTGGAAACCAATTCTCCCCAAAATGTATGGTAGTTGGGATTCATTAAGCATTGTTCTTAACATTTATTTCACTGTTCTATTCTTTCATTCAATAACACCATTTTGTTGTGGAGTTATAGGAATATATATTTGTCCTTTAATCCCATGAATCTCACAAAAACGATTAAATTCATTATAAGTAAACTCACCTCCTCTGTCGGATCTCAAGTATTTTACTTTTAGATTGGTTTCATTTTAAGCTAAATTCTTAAAGAATCTGAATCTCTCAAAAGCCTCATATTTTTCTCTAAGGAAATTAATACACATAATTCTTCTATAATCTTCAATGAATGGCATAAAATACTTTTCACCTTTTAGTGTTTGTGATTTGACTAGTCCATAGAGATATTTATAGATGAGATCTAGAGTATTCTTTCTTTTTGAACAAAACTATGGTTTTCTTCCATGTTAGCATGAATTAAAAAGAGAAATATCTAGTTTTAATATCTGTTATGTCTGTCAGTACATATGTTTTTCTTATTTTTATCAAATTTTAAAAGTTGATGTGACCCATCCCCCTGTGCCATAAAAAACTCTCATTTATTTTTCACATGCAATTTTTTTCTCCTTTTTCTCCATCGAGAATGTATATGTTGCTTGAAGTCTAGTTTGCCTTTACTGCTAGTTTTCATGTATCTGCATTTCTAATTTCACATTCTTTGGAAGAAAATGTGAGATAATATCCTTCATCACACATTTTAATGCCACAAAAGAGATTATGCTTTAGTCCTTCCACACACAAAACATTTTTAGCTTCGTTTCTTCCATTGGCTATGTTGATTGTGCCTTTTCCAACTATTCTTGCAAATGTAATATTATCAAGAATTATTTTTCCTCCATCTTCTTCTTTTAATTTAATGAGTTTGATTTGATCTCCTATCACATTTCTTGAACATCAACTACCAGTATACCATCTGTTTTCTTGGTTTTTTGCATAAAACATAAAACCACCTTCCTCTTTCTTTTCCTATTTCCTTTCTCATACTATTGGATGTTGATATCTAAATGAGTGTTCTTCATTTCCTTTATTTTGAGGTTTAATTCTACAATTCCATTATTTTGCATTTTTAGCATTCAATGTAATCTAATAATGGAACAAAATAATTTATTTTTCTTAATACCACTTTAAAACATACATCTACATTTGTTGTTTGAATAATTGTTCATTGGAACTTTGATGATTTATTTCCTTCTATAATCATTTCTTGGATAAACTCTATAAGAAACTGCTTTATGAAAAAAATTGTTAGATGAATAGCAGTATCCATCAAATAAATTTTGGTTCCTTGGAGTGTATTGTATGTTAAAATGAATAGCTCTGTTGAATCTATTTTACATGCATTTAACATAGACATAACCTAGTGATCCTTAGCCATATTGGTGTCTTCCCTACTATTGACTGATAATTTTTCTGAGTCCTTTTATTTTCTTTTGAATTTTTCTTGATTTTCTCACTAATACAACCCTTTTCATGGACAAGGATTCAAAATTTTTCTACTCTTTCACACTATTCTTGAGTACATCATCAAATATTTTGAGTTGTTTGCTTTCATTTTATGATGTTGATAGGCTTGGATCCCTCTTGAAATTATTAACATTCTCTTTATGGCCAAGAATTTTCTTTATTAATGGATACCTTTGATAGTTGAGGTTGTGATCTAACATTTCAATACCTTTTATCATCCTTTATTTCTAACTCAGCTTAATTTCTACTTTTTTCTAGTTACTTTCTTAAGGAGATATTTTATGCTTCCAACTTCTCAATGTGTCCTTATTTTTCTTCATTTGTTAGAATCCTATTTATTATTTTATTTTCTACTAGTTCAATTTTCAAGAGAATGATCGGATCTTCATCACAATATTCTTTCTTAAATTATTATAGTTGATGTTCTAATTGATTAACACTTTTCATTAGTCATATCACTTCTTCCAGGGAACTCACAAGTTCTCCATCAAGATATGCTTCCCCTTCGACTTGAGATTTTGAAGATATGACATTTCTTCAATACCAAAAAATTTTGGATTGAATCTCGAGGGAAGTGATCTTAGTATTTTATGAATAATTTTAGATTCCTTAACTATCTCACCAAGTCCCTTGATTTTATTAACTATCCATCTACATAAAGGAATAATGTTGCCACATTTTCATCTTTATTCATTCTTAGACTTTCAAATTGTCCTTTATGAGTTCATAGCTTAGTCGTTTTCCTTTTGTCATCTCCTTCATAGTTTTTGTTAAGCTTGGCCCAAATATATTTGACAGATTTGCAGTGCATCACTTTACAAAGTTCGTATCTAACACTCCACATAAATATGGATTTTTTTATTTTTACATTGTTGGAATAGATAATTTTCCATCTAAATCAGTGGGAGTACTTCTTGGAACCTAATAATGGTTTTGAAAAGACAACCAAATATTAGTACTCATTCTTACTTCCAAAAGGCTTAATTTGATCCATCAAATAGTATAGCTTTTCTTGAGGAAGATTCTTTGTGACTGGCACCAACTAGAAGCAAACATCTAGTCCTTTGAAATGATTTACTTGCACAAAAGGAGAGACCAGTCCCCTGAGATGATTTCCTGGAACCAACCAGAAGGAGACATCTAACCCCTGAAGTGATTTACTAGTGCCAACTAGAAGGAGACACTAATCCATTGAAATGACACAATCATATGGTATGCACTATGATGAGCCTTGATATTGCAACAAGAATGTTGAAACTCCCAAGGCTACCAACTTTAATTATCAACCCATGATTCGTACAAACTTAAGAGGTATCGACACTATATGTGCAACATACAATGTGTCATTCCTTTGTTTTCATGATGTAATGGAGTGCATGTAATGAAATCAAATTCTAAACTAATTGTAGAAAATGAAATGCTCGAAATGAAAACCTTAACATGTTGCAAGAAAGAAAGAACAAGGAAAGAAACCTATTCTAATTGAATAAAGTAAATATCATAAAATAAATATAAAACATTACATTTAAAAGATTTTAGATCCATTAACATAGTTCATTGGATGTGGAAATCAAAAAAATCATCATTGTATATCCAATCCATAAATCTGTCCATTAGCCCAAATCATTGAAATGTTTTACATGGGTAAAGAGGAAAGTCCTAAGTGGTATTTAGTATTCCCTAATAATTTATTTAGAGCCTATGGGTCTTGATTAAACACTAAGGGACAATAAATCATATTCTTGAGTGAATTTGGGAAAGTATATACATGTTGGAAAGCTGGTACACGGTTTCGTGTAGTTTACTACAAGAAACAACAAATTTGCTATAGGGAGTTATAATTCACCGAATGACCAACCAAATCAAATCCAAATTATATGGGACATTTTTTTTTATTGGCTAGGATTTCTTAGGTCTCCATTCCAAGTGGAATCACTCAAAAATGTCTCTATTAACCCATGCTAAAAAATGGTAGGAAAATTACTAGTCTAAAATCTAGAAATTCGAGAACTAGTGAGCTAGTAAACCTATCAAATTCCTAACCTAATCAAGTGAAAATGAAATGGGGTATTTTTTTTATTAACTAGAATGTTTTAGTGATCTAATTCAAGTTGAATCAACACGATTGACACTCGTTAGCATAATCTAAAAAATAGCCGAAATTTATTCTTATTTGCCACAAAGGACTTCTAGAAATCTAAATTTGGGAATAAGAAAACGAATCAAAGTCGCCCAGTGATTAATATGACCTTCCAAATTTGTTCCAATGATGAAATGATTCTTGTGATCCTGAAAATAACTTAATTCAACCATTTAACCCAATCCTACAACAGTAAATCATTAATACTAAATGAAAAAATAGAAAAAACCATGAACAAAAGATGCATGTGAATAAGAAGTGAAAAGGAGAACTGTAAATGATAAAAAAGGGCTTTGAGGCTCTTGGGATGGCCAAACCCAAGAAAACTCATATTCCTATGAAATATACCAAGGTTTAGAAGCTAAAAATGACACCAATCTTCACTATTTCCATCAATATAATTACAACCATGCAGAAAATGAAATTGGAACTGCAAAAATTTGAGTTCTGTCCACAAGAAGACTATTAAAAATATAACCCTAGAGGAAAATTCAACTTGGAACTTATAAAAAATGATTAGGAAGCATTCCCCATGAAAGGAGGAATATGTCCCCACCAAAATCCTTTGATTAGTGGATCTAGTTCCCAATACCAGGAATTTGCATTAAATGGCAGGGAACACATTCTTAGATTTTCTCAATCATTAGAGCTCCATAATTTGTGCCATAATTCCAGAGTATCTTATTGATTTATTATTTAATATTGATCCTCCCGTTGTAGGAAGCAGGTCCCTATATTATCTCCTCCTCCAAATCTCCATAATCTACCCAATATTGTCACAATATTCCACAAAAATAAATAATACTAGGCACAGATATGCAATTATCCATAAACCTTCCTAAAGAAAATATTAAAGTTAAAAATACATTATCTAATATAAAAAGAGAGGTTTAATGTGTTAAAGGATGGTCAAATGGGCCTTAATTTATGTCTAATTTAGAGGCCCATCATACCCCCTGTCAAAAGTGTTGCTCATCCTCTGAGCAACTTAGTGACCTCATTATGCCTCATTCATGGCCCTGGTGGCCTCTCTATTGTGCATTCCTCAGTCCTTTCTCTTAAAAATATTGGCTGAAAGTTTTGCAAGGACAAGCACACAAATGCAATTGTTCTTTGCATGATTGTTTAACATTAGTTCAAGCAAAAAACCACGACTTTCCTCTTTGCAAGTGAACTACGTTGGCTTGTAGGTCCACTTCATTCATATCCTCTCCCTTGAAACCTTCATTACATTTTCAATCACTTTTCCAAAACTGTTTATGCATAGAAAAAATCATAGTGTTTCTTGAGACCATTAGCCTACCTTCTTCCCCTTATTCAAGATGGGTTCTTGAATATTTTTGAGTTTGGCAAAGTTTTCCACATTCTTTTCCAACCTTATGCTACCGTTTACCACCATTTTGACACCTATGGAACCCTCAAAACACCTTTAGATGAGAAATTAGGACATTCTATAATAAATTTGTGTTTCTTGTAGCAGTTCCTGTAGTACTACATGAAACCTTTTTTAAACTTGTTTTGAGCAAAAAAGATAGTCTTAGCCTAGGGTAAGCCCTCAACTTGAATTCCATGCCTTTCTCCCATTTCTATTACATCTTTTAGGCCTTGGAAGAAAGCTAGAAATATATTAGAGACCTCTTGGAAATCCTTTTTTCATCACTGCAGTTTGAGTTCTATTTTGATGGTGAATGTCTTCTTATCTTTTGTTTCCTTCTTCTATTTTGTGGCCTAGATGATTGCCTAATGGCCTTGGAGTTCTTTGTTTTGATTAGATCTCCCTTAGGCACTACCATTTTGGGTTTTAGAACAATTTGTTCCTTTCTTCCTTCTTGTAGTAGCATTCTGCCTTCCTGTAGTAGTCATTCCTCCTCTTTAGATGTCTTCTAACTATATGAGAGTGATAAAAAATGATGTAGAGGGTTTGGAGGATGATGCTAGGGCTCAAAGAGAGTAGTGTAGGTTTGTGAAAATGGAGAGGATGTGCTCTATGTGTTTTTTCAAGAATTTTTCATGGTGAGACAGAGTATAGGGTTTGTTCTTGAAAAATATTATTCTTTTTCTTATGAAATGGGATGGATGAATGATGGATAGATAGTGGATGGATGGCTTGGAGTGATGTGGTGACTTGGCATTTGGAGAAAATTTTTCTTTTAACTGTTGTCTCCATTCCTCGAAATCATCACCCTTCTTAATTTGGCTTTTTCGCATTGCATGAGTGGAGTGAGATGCAATTAACTATTTGAAGGCGACCGAGACTATTGACCCATCCTTAACTTATAAAACCTCATCTCTCATGCATTGACAACAAATTACTAATTATAATATGCTCAAGAGAAGAGGTCAACAATATTTCATACATGTACCTATCTAATGGTTTTTGGAGAGACATGCATGCTATTGTTGAGTTGATCGTTGATACATGTTCCTCTGGAGGTGATAATTCCATTTGTTTTCTTTTGCATAGGTCTTCATAGCTTGGTGATTCTAAACCTCTATCTTCCAGTTACCATGAGCAAGCTATCCTAGTAAAATTTGACCTTCTTGGAGTGTTGGGCTTGGCCATGGGTGATATTCACCTTCCCTATAACTTATTCCACCATTACGTACATTTCCCACACTTTATTTCACCTCCGTACCTTCCTGTAGCTTTCAACCTATTTCTTGTAGTAGACTAGGACTCCTGTAGTACTACAAGAAACCTTGTAACAACCTTCTTTTGTCCATATCTCCCAAATGGTAGAATGGATTGACCTGAAATTTTTTGTGCATGTTTCCATCATACTTATGTGCCTCCCCATAAAACAAATTTGGCTAATGGATGCATGGATCTCAAGAAAAAATAAAAATGGATGAAGTTGATAGAGGGTGATTTCTTGGATACTGTGCATTAGAATTTGTTGAGATTTCTTTGGAATGTTACCTTCATCCATATGCATCTCCCTATAAAACAAATTTTTAAATGGATTCACGAATGTAGGGAAAATTCAAGAATGGGTGTAGGTGATGGAGGTAGATTTCTCGAAAACTATTCACTGGAATTTGTTGAAATTGCTCGACCATGTTACCATCATCCGTATGCATATCCAACTAAAACATCTTGACAAATGGATGCATGGTTTTCAAGATATGACAAAAATAAATTTCTACTCTATGTATTTCTATTTCCTTTACTAAAACAAAGCATTCCTGTAGTATTTTAGGACATTAAAGAAAATGAATGGCAAAATCTTGGTAATGATGGGTGGATGGTGGAAATAGATGATGGTGATGGATTGGCATGGCCTTGACCCTTCTGGAGCATCTGGGCAGAGGAGGAGAAAGTCCATGTTTGACTTCCTTTAGCTAGAATTTTGACCATTTTTTTCTTTTTTTGGTGCCAACTTATTTTTATTGCTTGCACCTATAATCATCAGAGAGTTACATGGATATATATATATAGATATATTATATATAAATATATATTATTATAAATATATTTTTTTTTTTTTCTAGGCTTAATAGCTGCCTCAATGAGGTTTTCAAGTAGTATGTATGCCTAGGCGCCTCAAAGGAGGTTTTCGCCTAGGATCTTTTCTTTTTTCTCGTTTTTTTTTTCTTTTTCTTCCAACCCATTGACCGCCTCATGGAGGTTTTCAATCAACGAGCCAATCTCAGGCACCTCAAAGGAGGTTTTCACCTAATATTTTATTTTTTTCCTCTTATTGTTCATTTTTTATTTCTTTTCCTATCCTACTCTACTTGAAAAAAACAAAATCATTTTCAAGTGTAGCAATACTTCCAATGGAGCCATGTGCACATCGAGATGATAGATAAACTGACATGTAGGCTTGAAATATATGATTTGACATGTACCTAAATTTCAGAGACCAAATGCTTTGACTTTGAAAATATCAAGCACAATTGAAGAAGAGAGTGATTCTCCATCTTCTTGATTTTCTGGAACCAAATCTCCATATAACTTTGGTGCTCTTGGTTTGCTTACTTATGTGGATCATTCTTCATGTCTTCTTCTACCATGACCTTCAAATCTTCCTCTTTTTGTTGATTTTTCTCTTGAACACATGGAGAATTTGGTGGTAACCATGAGGGAGATTTCTTAATCTCTAATTTTGATGTCTGCTCTTCATCAAGTGTAGCCCATGATTCTTTGGTCTTCTCTTTTGAATCTTCTTTTTCTGCATGTTGTCCTTCAATGGAATCAAGAGAATCTCTTTTTTGTAATGTTCTTCCTGAGCTGAGATGAATACCATTGAGATCAAGAGGAGATATTTAGATATGTTGTACCTCGACATTGTAAGTGGGCTTATCTACTTCATTGTGTGGGTTTGGAAATGGTAGTACAGGTAGTTAAGTGGGAGTGGATATTTGAGATGGATGTGGTTAGGGTTGTGGTTGTGGTGGAGGTGGATGGTAGGGATAAAATGGAGTTGAGTATGTAGGATATTGACGAAAATATTGAGGCTATTTTGGATGGCTCCCATAAGTTTTTTACCAACCTTGTTGCCAAGAGTGGTTTTGGGGTTGAGATGGCCAAGGTTGCCAAGGAAATGGTGTGTTACAATTACTTTGAGATGGAATTGTACATTAGATTGAAATTGTGAATTATTTTCTTGCATCATATCAGGTTTAATAGGTTGACATGGTCCTGTTGGAGCTACATAACATAGTTGCATTGTCAATTGAGTTGCTCCATTGTCCTCTTGGTAAACTTCCTTCAACCTTGTTAATGAGGGGAAATATTTAAAATCATGTGTTTATGCATGGAAAACACAAATATCAACATCTTCTTTTTCCTCATCTTGTATTCTTAACATTTGTACTTGTTTTGTTAGATTGCTAAGAATTTATGTTTTAAAGTTATCAAGTAAATTTCCAAGTTTAGCTTGACTTGTCGATTTTGATGCTTATTTACTTACTCTTTCCCTTCCTCTTGATATGTGCTTGTATGTTTCACAAATTTCTTCAAATGATAATTGGTATACATCACCTCTACTCATGAGATCAAGAATATCAATCCACTCATCCCTAATTGTTCTAAGTAAGAGGGTTTTTAGTTGTCAAATCCTAAATGATGTAATTTTATCCTCTTAACATTCTACATGAACCTTTCTATTATATCCTCAAGGCTCTCATCTTCTTTTTAATTCATTCTAAATATTTCTTCTTTAAGATTATGATCTTTATATTTTTCTAGAAATATCTTTTGCATATCATTCCATGATCTTATTGAATTAGTCCATAAACTCATGAACCATTTAAGAGCTCTATCCTTCAATGTTGCAGGAAACAATCTCAATTTTTGAGTGTTTAACAAGTAACCATAATATCTACAATTAATTGCAAATTCAAAGAGAAAGGGTTTTCGATCCTCTGACCTCATACCATGGAAGTTTGGAAGAAAAGATGGAGGGATGTTCTTCATATGCACATTGGTCTCAGTATCTTGAATGGGGAATCCAATAAGATCTTCTTCATTGTCATCATCTCCATCCATTTATTCTACCTTCTTTGTCACTTCTTCTTCTTCTACATACAAAAATGAATGGTGATGTGGCTCTTACTGCACCATGTGATCAAATGTGGGGCTTGGTGTTGGAGAAATTTTTTTATTTTTTTATTTTTTTTAATAAGAATGGTAGTGCAATGAAATTTTCTATTTTTAAAATGAAATATGCCTAAAGCAAATATATTTTTGTTTTTGCAGAATGAAAAAAGAAATGAATCAACTAGGGAAGAAAACAATGCATACTTTAACACCTCCCCGACAATGGCACCAAAAAGTGATGAGCCTTGTATTACAACAAGAATGTTGCAACTCCCAAGGCTACCAAATTTACTTATCAATCTAGGCTTCATATAAAATGAAGAGGTATCATCACTATACGTGCAGCATACAATGTGGCATTTTTTTTCCTCATGATGTAATGGAGTGCATGTAATAAAATCAAATCCTAAACTAATTGTAGAAAATGAAATGCTAAAAATGGAAACCTTAACCTATTGCAAGAAAGAAAGAACAAGGAAAGAAACATATTCTAATTGCATAAAGTAAACATCATGAACTAAATTTCAACCATTACATTTCAAAGAGTTTAGACCCATTAACAGAGTTCTTTGGATGTGGTAATCAATAAAATCATCATTGCATTATCCAATCCATAAATTGTCCATTAGCCCAAATTGTTGAAATGTTTTGCATGGGCAAAGAGGCAAGTCATAAGTGGTATTTAGTCTCTCGTAATAATTTATTTAGATCCTAGGGGTATTTATTAAAACCCTAAGCGATAATAACCAAGCTTCTTGAGCAAATCTGGGCAAGTATATACATGTTGGAAGGCTGCTACAGGAAACAACAGATTTGTTATAGGGATTTATAATTCACCGAATGAAAAACCAAATCAAATCCAAATTGGATGGGATAAATTTAATTATTGACTAGGATATCTTAGGTCTCCATTCCAAGTGGAATCACTCAAAAAGACCTATGTTAACCCATGCTAAAAAATGGCAGAAAATTACTGGTCAAAAATCTATAAATTCAAGAACTAGTGAGCTAGTAAATATATCAAATGCTTAACCTAATCAAGTGAAAATTGATGTAGGAGCATCAAGACCCTCTTCATTTGTAAATATGGAATAAAAAGGGGGTGTGATAAATTTAAATATTTTGTTATTTTAATAAAATAGAAAAGTAAGGATTATGTAAATATTCTTTTTCTAAATAGAAGGATATGGGAGAAATAGTTTAGGAGAAAATTTTGGGATAGAATTTCTATGTTTTTCTCAATTAAAATTAGGATAATGGTGGAGAATAAAGCTTCATGCTTTAAATCATTATGTAAAAAGAAAAAGCCCGATTTTGTATCGGATAAGGACCGAGAAGGCCTATCCTTTAATTATAAATAAAGAGGCAAGTGAAGCTCTTAGGGGTGTGGAGAGGGAGGAGCGATGCCAGAAGTATCATCATGAAAGTTCCTCTTGGCATTCCGAAGAATTGTTAATTTGTATGGATGTAATCAATAATTGATCTTGACTGTGTATTAAGGATTGGAATTGCCTTCATATTCTCCATTTAGCACTTACTGTGTATTGATGATGTATTGTGTATTGAAAGTATTGATGTTTTACTGTCGGTCCATGAGTTTTTATGCCAAACTTTGATCTAAATTATAGATGGTTATAAGACATTGAAAATCTCACGGTTTTACTGGTCCTGGTCTTCAAAGTTTCAGGATATAGTGAGTTATCTGATCATTGAAAGGCTAGAATCACCTTAGTGTTCTCCGCTGAAGACTTTACTGTGTTTCTTTACAACTTAATGACTTCCGCAATTTTAATTTCATTTGATTACTGTCAGAGTAATGCTCTGTTGGGCAGAGAATAGCATGGGATCAAAACAATTAGAAGGACACATTGTTGATGGTGTTGGGTGCATTTAACGTTGGACTTACGCTCTCTTAGGCAGGCTGTGTATGTTTGTCTAGTGGAGCGCTCTTTTCGATATCTTGCATATTTGTGTGTCTATCTTTGTGTGTCGTGTGTCTGTGGGCGTGTCTCTTTATGGGATGTGCATTCAACTGTGTAACTTTGTGATATGTGTGAGTCCGATAGTGTTTGCGGAGAGTGCGATTTCATTGAGTTAGGGGTTTGGCTTGGCAGATAAATTTTTGGATGGAATGAAACTAATAGGGGTCGCTAGGCCAAGGAGATCCCATTTATTTGGAAGTACTGTAGTGGCAAGTTCTATTTACATAGAGGGAGTAAGCGCCTGTTTGAGTAGTTAATGTTATAATATATTACGTCGCCTTAATTCCACTTTACTACAGTCAGAGCAATACTTTGTTTGCACAGAGTGATTGCGACTTTTTCTTCTAGTTTCTTTGCATTGGTGATGGTAGTAAGGAAAAGGTTATTTCAGCGTTGGATGCTGTTGGAGTATTTACAATTGGTGGCATGAGTAGAAACAAGGTTCTCTTTTGTAGTACAGAGACTGGGAGCAGCAACTGAATGGCGGTCAAAAGATTACATGCTAGTTGCTGGGCGTAGTATTTGAGGAGTCTACTCCAAAAGAGCTGCTGGAGCATGCTGTTGTGAGGCCGCAGTTGTGGATGTTCTGTTGGAGATTGCAAAAGGTTGTGATCTCTATCTAATTGCAAGGTTTCTTAATGATGGTAGTTGTATGGAGTTCTATCCAAAACTCATCGATATCAGAAGGCAGTGGTGTGAATTTGGCAGGTTGTATTTTTAAAGCATGGGCACATTTTGTTGACTTTTATACGCATGAGTGAGAAAGAAGAAAATCCTGGTTGTTTGCAGGTCTACCCTGCATCAAGTGGTATCAGAGCTAGAATGCTCAGCTGAAGATGTTTTTTTTTTTTTAGAACTGAAGTGTGATGAATGGTTTTTAAATCTGATATGCAAACTACACAAGTGAACAGGATTACAGAAGTGGGAAGAAGACAAGATCAGGCAAGATCTTAAGAGGTGAGATTATTTTTCTGATTTGAAATTTGTAAATGAAGTTTATGGTTGCAGAGAAGGTGGCAGTGAACCTGGCATTCAGCTGAAGGCTAGATAGGGAGGACGATTGCAGTGTCCTGAAGAAGAAGAAGAAGGTGAGTTAAAGAGATAGCCTAGAGAGAGCAGAGGAGTGCTCAAGAGGTTCCAGAGGCAGTGAACCAAGTACTTACCAAAAGACCAGATCCGGAGGGAAGGATTGGTGAGGTAAGTTGCAGCAAGAGAGATTGCTATTGTAGAGGCTAGTACAACTCATGGTGAGTGAGAAACTCATGAGGAAGCAGTCTTCCAGAGGCAGAGGGAGTTTTTATAGAGGAGGAAGAGGTTCAGAGAAATGCCACAGAGAGGAGATGACTGCAGGAGTTCAAGAAAGAAAGATTGCAGAAATAAAGGCACAGTTGCAGGTACTGGAAGAATGGCTGCAAGAGCAGGAAAAGCCGAAAGGAAAATGTTTGTTCCCACCAAAGGGAAAGAGAGTGATTTGGCGACAATTGCAGAGGAGGTTGAGACAAATTCTAATTTCCTTGTTGAAAAAGCGACTTAGAGTTCTTGCGCCAGAGTTGGAGTTTGAAAATCCCACATGCAGATATATTAAAAGGAATTTGTTGAAGGAAGAAGTGAGGACTAAAACGTCTTGTAGTTTTAAAACTGATGAGTTGTGTATGTTTGCAGGTGCAGAGGAGAAGGCGATTATTGATGGTTTCTTGAGTTATTGGGTAGATCCAGATCAGCTGGATAATGTGAACCCTTGTGTTTGTATAACTGACAATTGTGATGTGATTACAGGTGTTGAGGAGGATGTGCCATCTTATGAAACTGTTACAGCACAAGAGGAAGTTCTTGTACATGCAGAAGAAGTGAATCAGTTTGAAGCACAGATAAAGGAAGTAACAGTTGATACTGAAAGTTTATGTATGAATGCAGGTGATGATGATATGCTTCAGCGATGTTACAGAGAAATTGCATTATTAGAATATTTGTTAGAGAATCCACAGTATGACAGGGAGATTGCAGAAGAAAGAGTTTAGTACAGTGAACAAGAAGGAAAAGTTGTAGATGAAATTAGAGGTGACAAGCAAAGGAATGTTGCAGAGGGACAGGAAGATTGGGAGGCCGCAACATCCATAGTGACAGCCGAGACAACATTGATAGCAGCAGAAGAGGCATTGATGCCTTATATTTTTTATTCTAACAATTGGTTTGTGCGTACAGGTTTTATTGAAGATGCTAGAGAAAATCTATTAGACAGAGAAATTGAAGTGATGAGACGGATGATGATGAAGGAATCCAGGAAGAGACCAGTAGTAGTGAAACAAAAGAGAAGTAGCAAAAGGAAGACAACAGAAGATTGCGAGAGCATAGACAGTGGAGCAATGCAACATAAAGTATGGAAACCTGGAGAAGAACATCAGAAAAAAGTAGTGGCAAGTGGAAAGTTGCAGCACAAGATATGGGATCTAGGCATACACAGATCCGAACACATGATTAGGGGATCATGATTAATTTTAAGGTTGGGTGTATGATGCAGGAGCATCAAGGCCCTGTTCATTTGTAAATATGGAATAAAAAGGGGGTGTGATAAATTTAAATATTTTGTTATTTTAATAAAATAGGAAAGTAAGGATTATGTAAATATTCTTTTTCTAAATAGAAGGATATGGGAGAAATAGTTTAGGAGAAAAATATGGGATAGAATTTCTATGTTTTTTTCAATTAAAATTAGGATAACGGTGGAGAATAAAGCTTCATGCTTTAAATCATTATGTAAAAAGAAAAAGCCTGATTTTGTATCGGATAAGGACCGAGAAGGCCTATCCTTTAATTATAAATAAAGAGGCAAGCGAAGCTCTCAGGGGTGTGGAGAGGGAGGAGCGATGCCAGAAGTATCATCACGAAAGTTCCTCTTGGCATTCTAAAGAATGGTTAATTTGTATGGATGTAATCAATAATTGATCTTAACTGTGTATTAAGGATTGGAATTGCCTTCATATTCTCCATTTAGCGCTTACTGTGTATTGATGATGTATTGTGTATTGAAAGTATTCATGTTTTACTGTCGGTCCATGAGTTTTTATTCCGAACTTTGATCTAAATTATAGATGGTTACAAGACATTGAAAATCTCACGGTTTTACTGGTCCTTGTCTTAAAAGTTTCAGGATATAGTGAGTGATCTGATCATTGAGAGGCTGGAATCACCTTAGTGTTCTCCGCTGAAGACTTTACTGTGTTTCTTTACAACTTAATGACTGCCGCAATTTTAATTTCATTTGATTACTATCGGAGTAATGCTCTGTTGCGCAGAGAATAGCATGGGATCGAAACAATTATAAGGACACATTGTTGATGGTGTTGGGCACATTTAACGTTGGACTTACGCTCTCTTAGGCAGGCTGTGTATGTTTGTCTAGTGGAGCACTCTTTTGGATATCTTGCATATTTGTGTGTCTATCTCTGTGTGTCGTGTGTCTGTGGGCGTGTCTCTTTATGGGATGTGCGTTCAACCGTGTAACTTTGTGATATGTGTGAGTCCGATAGTGTCTGCCGAGAGTACGATTTCATTGAGTTAGGGGATTGTCTTGGCAGATAAATTTTTGGATGGAATGAAACTAATAGGGGTCGCTAGGCCAAGGAGATCCCATTTATTTGGAAGTAATGTAGTGGCAAGTTCTATTTACACAGAGGGAGTAAGCGCCTGTTTGAGTAGTTAATGTTATAATATATTACACCGCCTTAATTCCACTTTACTACAGTCAGAGCAATACTCTATTTGCACAGAGTGATTGCGACTTTTACTTCCAGTTTCTTTGCGTTGGTGATGGTAGTAAGGAAAAGGTTATTTCAGCGTTGGATGTTGTTGGAGTATTTACAGTTGGTGGCATGAGTAGAAACAAGGTTCTCTTTTGCAGTACAGAGACTGGGAGCAGTAACTGAATGGCGGTCGAAAGATTACATGCCAGTTGCTTGGCGTAGTATTTGAGGAATCTACTCCAAAAGAGCTGCTGGAGCATGCTGTTGTGAGGCCCGCGGTTGTGGATGTTCTGTTGGAGATTGAAAAAGGTTGTGATCTCTATCTAATTGCAAGGTTTCTTAATGTTGGTAGCTGTATGGAGTTCTTTCCAAAACTCACCAATAGCAGAAGGCAGTGGTGTGAATTTGGTAGGTTGTACTTTTAAAGCATGGGCACATTTTGTTGACTTTTATACGCATGAGTGAGAAAGAAAAAGATCCTGGTTGTTTGCAGGTCTACCCTGCATCAAAAATGCAATGGGGTATTTTTTTATTATTAGCTAGAATCTTTTTCTAATCCAATTCAATCGGAATCAATGTGATTGAATCTCGTTAGCATGCTCTAAAAAATAAATTTACTATTATTTGCCACAAAGGACTTCGAGAAATCTAGATTTGGGAATAAGAAAACTAATTCAAGTATCTCAATGAAGACTATGACCTTCCAAAGTTGTTCCAGTGATGAAATGATACTTGTGATCTTGAAAAATAACTTACTTCAACCATTTAACCCAATCCTACAACAAGAAATCATTAATAATAAATGCAGAAATAGAAAAAACCAAGAACAAGAGATGCATGTGAATAAGAAGTGAAAAGAAGAAAAGTAAATGATACAAAAGGGCTTTGGGGCTACTAGGATGGCCAAGCCCAAGGAAATGCAGAGTCCTATAAAGGATACCAAGGTTTAGAAGCTGAACATGACACCAATCTTCATTATTTCCATCAATATAATTACATCCCTGTAGAAAATCAAAGTGGAGTTGAAAAATATGAGTTCTCTCCACAAGAAGACTAATACAAATCTACCCCTAGAGGCAAATTCGACGTGGTACTTATAAAAAATGATTATGAATCATTTTGCATGAAAGGAAGAAGCTTTCCCCACCAAAATCCCTTGATTAGTGGATCTGGTTCCCAATACTAGGAATCTGCATTAAATGGCAGGGAACACATTCCTAGATTTTCTCAATCATTGGAGCTCTACATTTTGTGCCATAATTTAGAATATCTTGTTGATTTATTATTTAATATTGATCCTCCTATAGTAGGGAGAATATCCCTAGATTATCTCCTCCTCCAAATCTCAATAATCTGCCCAATATTCTCTCAATATTACACAAATATAAATAATATTAGGCACAAATATGCAATTATCCATAAAACTTCCTAATGAACATATTAAAGTTAAAAATACATTATCTAATGCAAAAAAAGAGGTTTAATGTGCTGAAGGATGGTCAGATGGGCCTTAATTTATGTCTAATTTAGAGGCCCATCACACTATACAATATTGCACAAGGTACCAACTCTAGTCTCTTCAGCACTATACTTTGTTCATTTTATTCAAAACCCTATTTTCAAACTTCAAATAACAATATTGCACACTACAACCAACAACACACATATATATTTTTTATAGCATTTATCCACACACATATTGAAGAACTTACCTATTCTAGTCACACATTTTCCCTAAAATTCATTCTTATACTTGTTTTACATTCAGACGTATAGAACTTATATTTCTTAGGTCTTCTTCTCTTTACTTTGTTCCCATTGAATCACATTTCACCACCACTTTAAACCTCTTCGGCTTAATTTATTTATAGCATTATTCCAACATAGACCTAGTCAGGTTCGACATGCAATGGAATGCCAATCCAAATAACTTGGATTACTTCTTATATTTTCATGGATAGAGATCTAGTCTACGTGACTCAAATGGCCCTTATTTTCATGGTTCCTTGATCCACTTAGGGCATAAAATTTAAACTCCCAAGACCACACATTTTATCTATGTTATAGAAAATGTGTTCCAATAGCTCCAAGATGGAGGCCCACTTCCATATAATGGATATAAATATATCTAAATGAATTTCATACCCGAATTATTCAAAACTGACTCTAGATGCAGGGACTCAACTATTAAAGCCACATGACCTTATGAAAAGTGATGGAGCACCACCCTCACCTTCGCACAATATTTTCCTCTGAACAAGATTTATCTCCACACTTCTAAGTCATTTAATTTGGAGTCGGTGTTCAACATTCTCCAAATTACACCACTTGTACTTAATCAATTTCAACACTTAGTTGATTTACCAATCTATGAAAAAATTATACACACATTCTCCATACATAATCCCCTTCGACACATGTTTCTTTTAGACATCAATCCTTTGCATATTGTCATCCATGTCTTACTACCACTTACCAATTATGTATGTTCCATGTACTGACTAGTACAAGATCCAAAATCCAGGTACTTTGTTAAGTGGCTACTTTGGTGCACCATCAGATGGTTGAATTCCAGGATGAACTTTCATCTACCTTTCAGTGAAAAACCTTGAACAAATGGAAATATGATTTAGCTATCTTCATTGAATCTTGAATAGTGGTTGATTATCCAAACTCTTTACTTTAGTGCACTTCCTTGTGGTAAAATATATAGAATTCTATAGAACCTTTTAACTCTAAACTAGGACCCACAATTTTCACAAGACTTTCCATATCACCTTCTAGTTCACTTACCAAGTGACCTTTTGTGTCTAACTTGAGCTTTCCACATGTCTTGATGTTGACCTGTACATGCAACATGTCAGCTACCAATTGTTCAATTGGCTAGAAAAATTTATACCTTCCACATGTCCTATCCTAATGTGTCCATGTAATCAATCTTTCCATGTAACTTTCCTTGTCGCACCACATATCAACCTCATCACTTGCCACAACTAACTCAACCAAAATCTAAGTATCCATTTATCAGGATCTATATTATGGTTTCACTATTGTTCTTGACCTAGATAGGCAATGGGATCGAATATCATATTTCATTTTGATGACTGCCCCAATCCAGATTCATATGGATTCATTTGCATCTTGATTTCTACCTTAATTTGTATTTCTTTTGCATTGTTCAAACATTAGTACTATTTCTTTATGTGAATAAATTTTAATAGGCAGAGTCTCCTTATCATGACAACAACTTGGACAACAATGATTATACCTTTGACATCAATGAGAACACAAGTGCAACAACATATGCAATTTGAATTGATGTTCATGATTACGTTCATCATTATTATTGTACTAAGTAGAAATTGATATTGTTTCCATGAATAATGAACTAGTTACATAAGGGATAACTTTCTAATAACCCCATGGCAACTTCACCTAGTGAACCTCTAATATGGCATATGTTCATGATATATTAAAGAATACCCCTGATTTGACTAGATATTAAAAAATAGCCTCCCAATATGCTTCTACTGAACCCGCCTCCCAATATGTCAATCGAATTGAGAAACCGCTATTTTTATGAGATAGCTTAGATATTTTTTTTGGTGTTATTTCTAATACCGATTTTTATTTCCACCCCTAATATATAGGTGGAAAAAAACTCTTATAAGCCCAAAAATCACAAAATAACCCTAAAATAAGTAAACAATAATGTTGACATGGTAACATAGGGAAAGCCACTATAGTAAGATAGCCTTGATTCAAAAGCTCGGTGTTATACTACTTTCACCACTCTCTTATGTATAATACATGGTTACTCATTCATTAAAGAAGAGTTTTGTAGATATGAATATATGTTTATAAACCTCAAAGGAAAACCATCAAAATTCAAATCTCTTCATCACTTAGATTTCTAATATCAAAAACATTCTAAGAAAAATATATATCTATCTATCACCGTTCTTTGTAGTAATATTTATGCAAGGGTTAATGCTTGATAACCCATCCTAAATTATTATCATGTAGATTTCAAGAGACTCTCTTTAGGAAATATATGAAAGATCGTAAATGGCTCAATTTATTTGGGGAGAATTCTTATCATAATTTAAGTAGAAATGAATTTATGCTTCCTTTCACACTATCATTGTGTTATGTCTTTTCATATATTAATGTTATATTATAAAATTTGCATATGGGATCTATAAAATAGCCATATAATACAAAGAATGGATTAGAATAAAGTCCAAAATACCATTGTCTTAAGAAGTGCTAGACAATTTTAAACTCTACTTTTAAAACTTTGGAAATATGAATTAACCCTCATTTGTCATTTACCATATACCTCCATTTTGTTATTAAAATTTAACATATAATTTTGTCATTTACAATCTATTTGTGTTTTAATTTTGAAAAGAATTAAAAAAAATCTCTAATCCAATGGAAATATCTATAAACTTAATAAACTTAATTAAATTACAAAATGTATTTCCATTTATTAACATGAAAGAATATATCAACGTAATTTTAAGAACTCCGTATAAACACAATATTTATCTTCTTTTAATTTCAAGATTCAATGTTATTCTTCTCTATCTATAAATACGCTTATCTTAATAAATAAGTTTATCTTTATATTCTTCTAAATACCTTTCTATTTATATTTTTCTACCCTTAACTTCAACTTTGTCACTCTATCTTTGTTTCAATCATTTTTCTATAACAATATAGAAAAATATTCATATTTGTTATGTGTTCATCCTTTATTTCACTTTTTTGTGCTCTATGGATTCCTATTGACATATTTCGACATAAATGCTAGCAATTGAGAGGGATGGACAAACATCCGGTCGGTAAGGGATTATACCATTCAATGATTTGAATATGAGGCTAGGGGCTGATTTTTCTATACATTTTAAAACTTTGCTTTAATATATTCATTAAATACGATATTTTGAGTAAATGCATGTATATCTTTTAATAAAGATAGTGTTATTAGTCCCTACCTTCAGCTGGACTATAGTGATCGATTAACCGTTGGCCGCTAATTAGTTCATTCTTTGATTCAAATTACTTCTTTCATATATAAATTTAACCAAACTTTTATGTTTGTAATTTCATTCATTTCAATATTAACTAAACTTCTTGGTCCGTAAAACATTCCACCCTTTATCCTTTATTGAAAACTTCTCTTTCCCCAGTGCAGTAAGGTTGAGGCAACTTTATTTTATACAAAGTCGATTTGTGGCAAAGTTTTCAAATATCCAAAGTTTTTGGTATCACAAGTTTTCTGGTGCAAAAGTTTTTTATATCCAAACATTTTTAGAACTCAGGAAATTTCTTTATATCCAAACCTACTATCACATATCTATGTACATGCATGCAGCTCTGGTGCTATCTACCAGCGAGAAAGCTGGTTTATTATCCATCCCAGCCTGGGTTTGATTGTTTCTTTCGACCAGCTCTTGGGTTCTATCGTCTCAAATAGGCAGTTAATTCTCGTGTAATCTCGGTCACCAACCGAGGGAAATTAGCTGCAAAAATACGCGGGTTATGGTAAGGTTTGTGATCTAAACTACAAGATTGTTGTTACTGTATCTTGTGAAGTACTTGATGATATTCGATCACGTGCAAAGTTGGGAGATGTTAGTACGATGCATTTGTTTGCCATTGTTGCAAGGGTGAAATATCGACCATTGAATGAAGATGTGAAACTCGAGAGTCGAGTGATGCCTTCATGCGCAATGGTACACTTGTTTTCTTTATTTTGTTCTTCCGTTCTTTCAGGTACACACAAGCTTTCTGTGGCTCTAAGAATGGTGAAGTGAGTTATGTGAGTTTTAAAGGCAATAATATTGTAAAATATGTTACAAAGTCGAGCAACAGTTCCTTCTTTTATCGGTGTTAGTGGTACTAGCCTCCATTGTCTGCATTGTCCATATAGAGATAGAGGTTTTATTTTAGTAGAGGGTGGTAATGGCGAAGTGTAATTAAAAGGGAGCAGCCTATTTCCAAAGGTGGAGACCGCGATGAGGCCCCGCGTTAGGCTCGCGAAGGAGTTGAGATGCATGAAACAAATTGAGAATTTCTCTCCGAGAGGAATGAAGGTTCTGGCGGTGGATGATGACCTCCTCTATCTCATGGTCCTCGAAAGACTGCTCCGGCAATGCTATTAGAACAGTCAGTCCGTCCAGTATTCAATTTATCCCCTCATCTTCTGGCAGAGGGGCTATTTCTTTTGTTCTATATTTGTTTATGCCCTAAGATTGTCATTCTATCCTTTAATGGTCTGAATTTTTTGCAGTTTTCTATCATGAAATTATGTGCTACATTTTTCATTTATTTTTGCATTTCCATCGTTCAAAATTAAATAAATCCAAAAATTTCTGTGATAAAAGTTTTTATTTCTTTCATCTCGTCATTTGCATGAAGCACGACAAAGTCATATGCCTGTGATAAATTTACCCAAAATTAATTCGAATTTAAGTTTAGTTTGCAAGAATATTCTGTGTCAATAACTTAATTGTCTTGAGTTTCTGTCATTTGAGCGCGATAAAGTCATATGCCTGTGATAAATTTACCCAAAATTAATTCAAATTTAAGTTTAGTTTGCAAGAATATTCTGTGTCAATAACTTGATTATCTTGAGTTTTTGTCATTTGAGGAAATAATATAATATATTTTCGTGATAAAGCTCGAGCATTTCTCTCATTCCGTCGTAAATCTATATCCCTACAAAAAAATTAATGGAAAATAATTTAAATTATAGTTTGAATTTGGAATTGTTGGGGATTTTTCTGGTAAAATCCCAAAAACAAAAAAAAATTGACTGAATACAGAGCAATGCTCTGTTTTTCTCCTCATGAGCTTTTGCACAGGGAAGCAAATAAAATTTCTGAGAACAGAGATTTTTTACACCAATAAAACCTTTATATTCATTAATAAAAAGTCTGATACATATTTCTTCCTCTTTCTGAGATGGATTTATAGAGGGATTTACCAAGAGCTTTCACCAAAAACAAAGTTACTCTGCCTCTGTTACAAATGATTTTCACACTGCTGTGTAAAATCTTCATTCACATTTACTGCTATAGAATAAAAATTTTTACATGTGCTGTAAAAATTTCTTACATAACTTTTAATCTCAAAAATAAAATCCACACAGTCATTCTTCATTCGCTCTTGCTCCCCTTCATTTCAGCAATAAAAAAATTTACATATATGCCTTGCATCACACAATAGTCAACACATAACAAAAGGAAATTTCATATACATATACGTTCCTTTTTTTTGTTACAAATCTTCAACCTTGCACTGCTATGCAAACCTCTGGTTCTTTAACCCTCGCTGCTGCGAACACTTTCTCTTCTCATCCCGTGTGCAATAATAACTAAAGTCAACACATACAACCAAAACTATATGGCGTACATACTATATGGGTTAACCAAAAAAAAATTACATGCCATATGAAAACATTAAAAACTTTACCTAAAACTATGACAAGTATTAAATGCTTTAAATGAAACATGCGGTAAAAACCAAAAATAACGTTCTGGCAGGTTGAATGAGATCCTTGTTTGTTGACCTGATCAGACGCAATTCACACACCTAACTCACACAAACCAATCGAAGTTTACTGTCCAGGGAATGGGTGGTTTTGTGTTCGTACACAGGACGCGTGTCAGTTAGTCGGCGTGTTCGGAGGCCCTCTGACAAATACAACCTTTTGCGAAAAGCGGTGCGAAATGAACTTGTGGTTTTCTGAAGTGGCTTTGCTGGAGTTAATGCGGGCAGTTGGAAATTAATATTTCAACACTCCCCTTTAATTTCAACTGCTAGGCATTTAGTCATACCCAAACATTTTCTCAAAAAATCAAAGCTTTTCTAGTCTAGTGGCTTTGTCAGAATGTCTGCTACCTGTTCCTAAGTGCTGCAATGTTCTAAGACAATTTCTCCATTGCTCACCAATTCGCTGATGTAATGAAACCTCGTGTCAATGTGTTTCGTTCTCTTATGAAACACTGAATTCTTTGATAATGCAATAGCTGAGCTATTGTCACAAAAAATCATTGTTTCTTTTGCCTGCTCTTGGCCTAAGCTCATCAACATCCTTCTCATCCAAACTGCTTGACATGCTGCTACTGTAGCTGCCACATATTTTGCCTCTGCTATAGACAATGCTACAATCGACTGCTTCTTAGAAGCCCATGAAATGGCTCTTGAACCCATGTGAAAAACATAACCGGAAGTGCTTTTCCGATCATCTACACTTCCAACCCAATCACTATCAGTGTATCCAACTAAATCTGAATGTTCTGAGACAGTATATAAGATGCCAAACCTTTTAGTACCTTTAACATACCTCAGAATTCTTTTTGCTGCCTGCTAATGTGCTTCTTTTGGCCTCTCCATGAATTTGGAAATTAAACTAACAACAAACATTATGTCAGGTCTAGTTGCAGTTAAATACATAAGGCTGCCAACTATGCTCTTGTACAAACTAGGATCAAAATCCTTGCTGTTGTCCTCTTTGCTGAGTTTTAATCCCGTTACTGTGGGAGTGATTGCTGCCTTGCACTCTTGCATATTAAATCTGCCCAACACTTCATTACATATTTTGCCTTTGAGATAAAAAATCCATTTTCATTTTGATCTACTTCTATTCCTAAGAAGTATCTCAGCAAACCCATGTCAGTCATTTCAAATTCCTCTTTGATGACTACTTTGAAATTTTCAATGAGGTAGCCATCATTACCTGTAAAAATCACATCATCACAATATAACACAACAATTAGAAATTTACCATCTTTTTCTTTGATGTAGACTGTGGGTTATCCCTCACATTTGTCAAATCCATTCTCTAGTAGATAGGAATCTATCCTACTGTACCATGCTCTTGGCGCTTGCTTCAGCCCATAAAGAGCTTTCTTCAATTTGCACACTTTGTGCTCTTCACCTTTCTTCTCATAGCCTAGAGGTTGTTCAATATAGACCTCCTCCATTAATACTCCATTCAAGAATGCTGACTTCACATCCATTTGGTAAAATTTCCACTTGTTTTGTGCTGCTATGGACAACACTGCTCTCACTGTTTCCATTCTTGCAACCAGTGCGAAAGTTTCCTCATAATCTCTCCCATACTGCTGCTTGTATCCCTTGACAACCAGCCTTGCCTTGTGTCTTTCTATCTTGCCTTCATCATTGCTCTTGGTCTTGTAGACCCATTTAACTCCAATGACTTCCTTACCTTTTGGTAGCTCAACCAAATCCCATGTTTTGTTTCTCTATATGGCATTCATTTCCTCATACATAGCTTCTGTCCATTTCTTATCTTTAATTGCATCTTTGAAATGAATAGGGTCATCAACATGACAATACAAGTCAAATAAGGAATTCATTCCTTCATCATAAATGTCACTTAAGTTTTTAAATTTCTTACCTCTTTCACTCGGTGTGCAAGTGCTTGAAGATGCACTTGAAATTCCACTTTGTGGTGTGCTTGGAGAAGCACTTTCATTTCTCCTCAAGGGTGTTCCTTGCTGTCCTTGTGTTGGCGCTGCTATTTGGGGATGTATTTCAGCCATCTCCTCATCATCTTCATCATGAAACAAACAGTTTTTAACATTCACTGTTTTCTCTATGCTTCCATCCCAAGCTTCCTCATCAATGAATTGAACATCTCTGCTCACAAAAAAATTCTTGGTAGATGGGATATACAACCTGTAAGCTTTGGATTCTCACTGTATCCAATGAAAAGACATTTCTCCCCTTTGCTGTCCAACTTCCTCCTTAGCTGATATGGAATGTGTGCATAGGCCACACATCCAAAAACTCTCATGTGGGTGACTCCTTGCTTTCTCCCACTCCATGCTTCTTCTGGCACTCTATTCATCACTGCTTTTGTAGGACACCTGTTCAGAATGTACGCTGCACAATTTACAGCTTCAGCCCAATAGTCATTTGGCAAATGCTTTGCCTTCAACATGCTTCTCGCCATATCCATGATGGTCCTGTTCTTCCTTTCAGCAACTCCATTTTGCTGTGGGTGTACCTTGCTATAAATTGTTTATGAATTCCATTTTCTCTGCAAAATCTTAGGAATTCTTTGGAGATATACTCACCTCCTCTATCAGTTCTCAAGACTTTGATATGCAGCCCAGTTTGGTTTTCTACAAGTGCCTTGAAATTTCGAAATTTTTCAAACACTTCACTTTTGTTCTTTAGAAAATAAACCCAAGTCTTTCTGGTAAAATCATTAATAAAAGTTAGAAAATATTGGCTGCCTGCTAGTGATGGAGTTTGCATTGGTCCACATACATCTGAGTGGACAATCTCTAAGGGTGCCTTTGCCCTTATCCTTTTACCTGATGGAAAACTTTCTCTGTGTTGTTTCCCCAAAATGCAACCTTCACATAGGCTGTCCGGTTTCTCTATCAATGGTAATCCTTTCACCATTCCTTTTCTGCTTAACAAGTTTAGACCTCCAAAATTGAGATGTCCAAATCTCAAGTGCCACAACCAATTTTCATCCTTTGGCACGCTTTGGAAGGCCTCTTGGGTAACTGCTGCAATTTCATTTTTGTTTTTCAAATCTTCCCTGATCCTGAGAGGGAACATCCTGTTCCTTGTCATCTTCACTTCAGCAATGCATCGTTTGCTGGGTGCTATATCCATGATGGTACACACATCATTCACAAAGTAAACATTGTAACCCTTTTGAACAAGCTGTCCAATACTCAAGAGATTACATCTCATTCCGGGGACATAATAGACATCTGCTATGGTTTTCCTTTCTCCTTGCTTTGTAAATATTTTTACCTCCCCTTTTCCCATAACAGAAACTTTGCTATTAGTTCCTAGTGTGACTTCTAATTTCATATTTTTATCTAGGGCAGAAAAGAGAACTATATTTCCTGTCATATGGTTGCTGCAACCTGAGTCTAAAAACCATATGTCTTCACTGTTTGTTTCAGCGATGTTACAAGCTAACAACACATTAGTTTGGTTGATGTTTTCTCTAGTAACATTTGCATTTTGTCTATTACTCATATCATGCTTCTTCTTCCTACATTCACTGGCATAATGCCCATATTTTTTACAATAATAGCATTGGACATTGGATTTTTCATACCTTTGTCCTTGAGCATGATGTTGTTCTCTTTGTTGGCTGCTGCCTTGGCCTTGGTTCTGATTTGAGTTGCTGCCTCTTCCTTGAGCATTTGCTGGATTGTTCCTTCCACCTCTGTTCTGGCTTCTGCTTCTTCCTCTCTTGTTTCCTCTGCCTTGACCTCTTCCTTTTCCAAAGGACATCTGGGTCTTGAAGGCTTGCTCTAGAGATGAGTTTCCACTCCTACTCAATCTCTGCTCATGTGTTATCAGTGATGCATGTAGCTCATCAACTGAAAAGTTTGAGAGATCCTTTGTCTCTTCAATGGTGGTGACAATAGCATCAAACTTTGAGGGTAAGACCGTCAATATTTTCTCC
>APFE031166360.1:3615-26654 GCA_000404065.3 Pinus taeda | reverse complement strand
AATCCCATGATTATACAAAACCCCAACAACTTGTATGACCTATATCATTTAATGATGTTAATTAAGTATGCACAACAAATTGTCTTCATGAATCCCATGATTATACAAACCCCAACAACATGTATGACCTATATCATTTAATGATGTTAATTAAGTATGCACAACAAATTGATAGATCATTTGTTGCAATAAATAATGATATCATCATATAAACATGATAAATTATACAAAACCCCAACAACATGTATGACCTATATCATTTAATGATGTTAATTAAGTATGCACAACAAAAATTGATAGATCATTGGTTGTAATAAATAATGGCATCATCCTATAAGTATGATAAATTAAATGTGGAGACTCAAAGGAAAAAATTCACTAAGAATGTGCTTAGTCTCTTTATTTATTAATCATTTTCTACATAAATATTACAAAACTAGCCTTAATTCCCTCTTCCTCTAAATTTCAAAGATCATTGGGTTGTCACGCCAAAGAGCATTGTAGCCTCAACCATTATTTAGTCTCTTCATTCTTCAACCATTCATTTCTTCATGGGTTCCTCTTATTCCTACATCTTACAACTTCCATGTCAACACTTCATGAATGGTACTTTATTCCCCTCCTCTTAGTTTTGTTGGAAAAATACAAAGTGGCAACTATTAATTCCAATTTTTCTTAACCTTAATGTTTTCTCATGAATTTAGTTAGTATCATTGTGTTCTTTATTTAGATCCTTTCATAAAAAAAAATATCAAGAAAAAAGATAGTAGCAACAGAGGACATATAAATTAGGCTCTCAACGAGGGAAAAAAAACCCCTCCAAGGGGAAAATCGGAAAAATCTTCTCTTCTTATAGAATTTGCTTCAAAAGAGACAACGAAGAGAAAATCCCTAGACCAAATCCTCCTCCAAGTACCAAGTCAACCTTTCTAGTCAAGTCTTTCCCTAATCCAGCCTCAACCAGCTTCACATTGAAACTTAGACTTTCCAGCTTCAGTACTACTACTTCGACCTACAACTTGAGCCTTATAGATGTTGTAGAAAATCTAACTCAACCCTTCAAGAAGTCTTCCAAGGTCAACCAAGTTAAAACAAAATATCTTTCTCTCGCAACTACTTGATACTACAACTCAGACCTGTGATTTCAACCTTCTTGGAAGTTGCATAAACCCTAATCCTTCATATGTGTGTGAGAGAGTGAGCCCAAAAACAAGATTCCCTTCCTTCCTTTCTTCTTTTAGACCTTTTCTATCTTTTTCTCCTGCTTCCCAACTGCGGGTCGAACTTCCTTCTTGAAATTGAACTTGTGAGTGAGTGAGACACAAATGAGGTCAAAGTGCTTGTATTTATAACTTTTCTAAAGGGTTGAATTGCCTCCTTTAGGCTGACCTAAAGCTGCTAGGTCTGAATTGTACTTTTGGAGTTTCCTGGATTTTCTAAGCTCAAAATAATTCTTTATCCAATTACATTTTTCCCGGAAAAGGTCTTATAAACATGATGTTGACTTTCTTGACTCATGATAATAACTCATATGACCTAAAAAAACCCTAGAATAATAACGAACATGCTTTTACGTACAATACCATCAATAATGAGCATGAAACCCATGATTTAAAATAATAACTTTTTCTTTTCTTCTCTTATTTGTTACATAGACTACATGTTGAAATGAGTACAACAACAATTATGAAGACTGGAACTAGTTATATTTCCAACAAGTTTAGCAAAAAAGTTTCCTTATGCAACACCGTCTTATCCTCTACTAACATAATATTGTCTTCCTCATTTTTATTTTCTTCTTCCCATTTCATAGGCTCTTCTTACATTGATACCATTTTATGCAAGAATTAGCACCCCGCTACAATATCAAAGTCTCACAATGGACCATTTCATCTATATAGTCGTCATGAATCATATGATTACTTAAAAACCCAACATTTATGACTTGTGTAATTTACTGACATTAGTCAACTATCCAACAATAATAAATAGGTCATTTACTATTTGCAGATGGGGTGACTAAGGTGGATAAATGGGGGTGGAGGTCCTCTTTCCATTGCCCCACCAACCCATGATTCAATTGTACATGGCAACACCGCACCCCCTAGAGAACATTCATGTAATGCATAACATGACAACTACTGTTACAAGGAAACCCATGCAAACAAACAATTTAAGAGATATTCCAAAGTATGTAATGGGTCACAGTACTGTACCCATGTATCAAATGGCTCACTGCAATCCTATCAATCCATCCATATTCAATGACGAGCCATTAATTGATGCCTCATTGGGATTCTACATGCTACCTATTGCTTTTATTAGCAAACATAGAGATGAAGCTCATTATCTTGAGGTGGATTCCATAGTTCCTTTAATGTATTAATGTCAATTATATAAAGCAATTATTTAAAAAACATGTGTTGTATCTTCAAATAATTATATATTATTAAAGTGAAATATTGGAACATTACCACCAAAATGTGTTAGTCCTGGAGCATCATGAATTGTTCATACAAGTATTCCATGGAATTGAAATTTCCTCTACCTTATTGGTTTATAGATGTCATACATAGTGATGTTGACCCATAACTTTAGTAACTCGTTGACAAGAGGCTTGATATATACATTCATATGTTTAACTTGGTAGTTACCTAATTGTTTGAAATTAGATATAATTACTACCATGATATGTATATATAAGAAAATAAACAAATATAACACATTAGAAAACACACAAGAGAAATGAAAATGTTACATTTGAAAAGTTACAATAAAGAAATACATATAACAATCATTGTCAACATTATGTGCTCCCTCTTTATTGAAATCTAAGGAGGAAGGTTATTTTTTATAACAAAAATTGGCCACATTGAGTAAATGGACTTGAGATCTCCAAATGGATTAAAACCATCAACTGCCAATGAAATCCTAACATTATGAGCTTCATCTTTATAAAGCGAGCATTTTCCCTCAATTTCCCTAAATCTTAACCATCTGTAGGCATTTGAAGAACACCCTCTCCACTTCTCTTTTGTGCATGGTAATCCATAAACTGTGTTATGCTTTTGTACATGAACAATCACTGCAAATGTGGAATTATTGAAAAAATGGAAAAGAACCTTTTGAGGCACCTTTTTTGTTATTTGATCGGGTTTGATATCTATTGCTCTAACATTATGGGCAACTTTTTTTGAAGCATGTTTTCCATAATATAAAATGTGATCATTAGAGCATGCATCTATAGCTTGATACTCCACTCCAATTTATTTCATAATGGCATATAAATCTCAGTAATGTAAAATATTTGGCAATGGTAACATAATTTCACCTCTCAATCTATAACATAAAAAATCACTAGTTAGTGTAAGTAATATTAACCGTAAATATTTGATTCTTATTTTACACAGTAATTAACACAAAGAAAGGGAAAAAAATAAACCTTTATGCATAATATGTGATAAAACATATTACATACCTTAGGATATGTTTCATACAAGTGTTTCAGAAACTATTATTTAACCCTTTTAAGCTCATCAACAATCATGTAGAAGAGAGAATATTTTGCCTTGAGCCTTCGTAAAGTGGTGTCATTTCCTTTCTAACAAAGTTTCATCAAAAATATTATCATCATTTTCCTCATCCTGATAATTGACTAGTCAAGCGAACAAGTCTTGGATCAATTCATTTGTCCCATCATCTTGAACTATGTTATTATTGTCAACTTCTTCCATATAATCATTAACTTGATCTTCAATATTTTCTCCATGTTCCTCATCTTGTACATCATCATTTCACTACTACTTGGGGCATTTGAACAGTGACTAGGGGGGTAGCTTGATTTTATAATTACATAGCATCATACAAAATTAGTCTACATAAAAAAAAAAGTTATAACAATATAAAATTTTACAAATGTGATTAATATAAACACAATAAATAATGAATATATAGCTAACCAAGGAATGATATTCCTTCAATCCCCCTTCAATGTGCCCATGTTTCCCTACAATGTATTTTAGTTGTTTCTTTTAAAACTCTTATGTGATGTAAGCCCACACATTTAGAATAAGGGAAATAACATCTCCCATCATCCCCTTGATTTTTTTCCCTAGTAATTTTTTTTTTACATTTTTCCCCACTAAAAAGTTATGAGATGATTATGTTATAAAACAGTTGATGAACCTCAGTATTGCAACAAGAATGTTGCAACTCCCAAGGCGACGAACTTTAATTATCAACCTGCCTTTCGTACAAACTTAAGAGGTATCTATTAGTGCCTAGATTTACCTCAGGCTGAAAAGGTAGGATCCAAGGCCAACATCAAACCACACTCAGCCTGGTAGCTAGCCCTACCAGGTCAGGAGAGGGCTCTTTCCAGGTCAATCTCAGCAAATTATGATCGTAAGGGCTTGAGATTGAATGATATTTCTAATGATCTTAGGCTAGGTATAGGTGCAAAGGAGTTCGATTGAATAAAATGATGATTTTGTGGGCTCTAATGAAAGGAAGATTTTGGGTGCAGGGAATGAGGCTCGGTCTTGCAGGGATCTTGATGGGGCAAGGTAGGCAACTGAATTTGGCACTCTAAATCAAGTGAGATGGATGGATTAGACAAAGGAGGAGTTGAAGAGGGCAAGAGAAGACATGGATCATCTCCAAACAGTTGAAAACATCAAAAACTAAAGCAAACTTCAAGTAGAGCACTGCAATTTCAATGTATTCTACTTACACACTTGTTTGATTTAACTGAGAAGAAGTAAGAGAGAAAATGATATACATAACACATGAATAAATTCACAAAGACATAAGAAAGAACTGTACCAAAACAAATGCCACAGGGATCCCAAAGAGTACTACAAACCCTGGTCTCAATTCCTTAGCCAAAATACTGATATGAGTGTACAATGAAGCTCCTAACTTTCTCAAGAGTCCAACCATTCTAATGACTGAAAAAATACATAATATAGACAAAGCATAGCTCATCCTAGCCTCTAGGGGTCGAGCTCACACTTTTAGGAGCTGATCCAACTGATTCTAAACTAAGAACTAGAAATCACGCAGTGGAACAGCATGACTCTAGAAACAAGGGAACTAATTCATTCAGTTTCAAACAACTTTTTAACTGATGGATCTACCTTCCTAAGTGAAAATTTGACATATTTACATATGATCCATCAATATACATGAAATTACATCAAAAATTTGCTAGTAAGAAAGTGAAAAAGTCAAACTGGCCAAAGCTGGGTGAAAAACAGAGTAATACTTGGTCAAACTGGCAAAATTTCCTCTATGTGCCGCGCCTGATTCTCTATGCATAGTGCCTATTTGGACCCACTTTTGTAGGCCTTCCATATGTCCAACTTCGCTCCAAGTTTTCTTGTTGGAAAGGTCTACTTGTCTACTTTCCAACCCAAGTGGAATTTTTCAATTTGGCCTCCATTTGCCTTGTCAAAAATCAAATCTCCTAAGATTGCTTCCTGTGTGTCAAAATAGGGGCAGTAAGGTCATTTTTAAAGTGTTTTTGACCTTTTGAGGGCTCAAAACCTGTCCAAAGTTCTTGTCCATTAGTAGGCAAACATAATTTTTCATGCCAAACCCAAAGGTGCTGAGTTTTTGTGATTTGGAGCCTCCTAGCAAAAGCGAGCGCCACGTGGCGTGTTGCATAGGGCAGAAATTCCTGTTTTTTGTGCCAAAATTTTCCAAAATGCAAAAACTGCCCCAAATTTTTTGAAATTTGGGCTGAGTCTTCTTCCTCAAGCATGTTTTTGGGCCAAGGAAGCGACGGCCAATATCTGAAGGTGATCATTCTCCTTTCTCCTCTTTGATGCTCTCACACTCTTGATTCTCGCATTGCAAACTTTGTTCCTCGCTATATAATGAAAAGCCATGTGTCTCAACAAGTTTTTCTCCTTGTTGGCCTTCTCCAACAATCTCTTCAAGTGGATGTTGGCTCTCTTAAGCCAAGACTCCCGATTGGCATTGATCTCTTTCTCGAGTGAAGTGAACTCCACCCTCCTCCTTTGGGCAACTTGTCGATTCTCCCGAATGTTTTGCAACTCCATAATCACCTACTGATCTTCAAGTTGCTTATTCCTCTGCTCCAAGTAATTTATAATCCACTTAGCCCTCTCCAATTTGAGGGACAAGGCCTTGATTTCTGCCTGTTTCTCTTGGATGATTTCTTTAATATTTGCACTTTGGAGGCCCACATCTGTATCATCACCCTCAATGAGAATAAAGTCAGTCTCTCACTCACCTGAAGGCCCCTCATCCTGCAATGGCCTCTTGCCTTTGTCTTGAACCTGTTGTGCTGATGACAGAAGCGAGACTCCTTCCACCCCAGGTGGAGATAATACTCGCTTTGTTGCTGCGAACAACTGCCTAGTGCCCTTCTGATAAGTGATAAACACCGGCATATTGGCAGCCTGTGTCTCATGACCCTCATGCTGATAAGAAGATCCACTTGTCTTATGCAAAACCTCTGTAGGTCTCTGAGCAGCTTTGAAAAACTCAAGAGAGATGAAATCCTCCCTAGTGATGCCTTGTAAGCCAAGTTGATGAATGACCACAATTTTGATGAGAGAAAAATGGTAAATACTGTTGAACTGCTGCTGAGGGGTCTTGTGCTGCACTAGAGTGGTCATCTTCTCGATATTTCGACACATGAAGTAAGGGATGTTCATCATCCTTACCCGAGTAAAATGCATCAACATCCTGATATGATAAGCATATAAACGGGAGAACCGACCCTCACAGCTGAAATACTTCATGATCAATTTCATTAAAGGAGCATATGAATCTTTGAGGTATCGAAAAGGAAACACTCTCCTAAGTTGTCTCAAATAACCGGGCTTGATATACGGTTCATAATGCTACCATTCAATTTGCTACCTCTTGTTCCATTGCTCTCCAATATTGGGAATATCGGTTGCTAGTGAAATGGATTACGGTGTTGAGGTGAAAGTGACACCAGCTAGAGTGGCTTGACCATCATGTAAATGCAACACAAACAAACAAGCCAACTCATGATGAAACTGAATGCTAACAACCTTCTCACAAAATTCATAGTAGGATTGGTACTGAAAACAAGAGATGGAAAGAGGGCAGGCCTGTAATTTAGCAAGAGTGCTTGGTTCTTCTCTAATATGTTTGCCACCTCTATGAGGCCTCCTAGGTGCATGTACCTCTGTAGGTGAGTCACTGCGGGTCTCCTCTTCATAATCATATGAAGGATCAGATGCCATCTCTGCTAGTGATTAAACTGTCTTGATGAGAAGTAGGTGATGATGTGTTGAACTGTCTTGAACTGTCTTGATGATGTGTTTTGACTTTTGCCACCAAGGGAAGAGTGATATAATGGACTGTAGAGGGAAGGAAAAATGAAGGATTTTAGGGATTGGTGGGATAGGGTTTAGTTAGGGAATTAGGGAATGATTTAGGATTTTTTGTATAGGACTAGGGTTTGGGAGTTTGTGTTTGGGATTTTGGGAAATGGGAATTTGGGTATGGGATTAGTGAATTTATGGGTATGTGAATTTAGGAAATAGGGAAATCAAGGGAAAAATGGAGTAAGGGAGTGGTGAGGTGAGGGAATAACTTGGCAGCCAAACAATTCATACAAAACCCAAGCACTCTTTTCCTTGGTAGGGTTTGATTTCTTTATCCAACACCATAAGACAACCACCATCAAACAAGCACCAAAATTGGATGAAAAGCAACAATAGAAGCTCAAACCTACTTGTACAAGTGCAGATCCAAGCATATTGGGCGATTTTGGAGCAAGTTGTTGAAGGTTTCGGGCTTGCTGGCTGTATGCGTTGTGCATCAAACCCAACGTGCCGAGCCAGTTATGTGCGTCGCGCCCGTGTAATTCTGAACTGGAGATCGCAGCCCAGTGCACCGCGCTAGTTATCCAATGCGTCGCGCCCCTATTTTTTGGCAAATTTTGACCAATTCCTCTCACTTGCTCACCAACACGACTTTGCCTTGCTTCCACTTTGTCTTGGAGTGCAAATGAACTTTTCAAATGAAGAAATGACTTATATACAAGGAGCCTTTTAAATTTTTGGTTGGCAAAACCCACTTTTACAATGTTTGGAATTTGACTTTATTTTTAAACTTTGTTTTTGAACTTTTTCACCTTATTAGAGCTTGTGATGAACTGAATGACTTATGCTTTGCTTGTTTTGCAGGGGGTTGGAGCTATTGGGGCTAGGGAAAGTGACCAGGATTAGAGATGAAGGGATTTACAATGAAGAAAACAAAATTACATGATTTTTTACAATAAAAGCAAAAATACATGATTTTGTACAATAAAAGCAAAAATACTCTATTTTTCCTCAAAACTTTGTCTTGAGGAAAGACACATTTCTGAGCACTTGATGATAAAATTTGTTGATGTTATAACCTCCTCATGTGCCTGCTGGTTGTTATTAGACATTTTGAAACAATTTTTGATGAAACCTTAATGAAACCCTAGACGTGAATGACAATGAAACCCTAAAAAGACTTTTGCAATCTTAAAGACAAAAAGATGACTGTGTATGCTTTTGATGAATAAACATGAGCCAACAGGTAAATGACATGAGGGAAATTGTAGGAAAACCACTACCATCAGATGATCCATGCACCTAATGGAATGCAGCTGACTGGGTGGGACACCTAATATGAAATGCAACAAGAGGATTTGATCTCTGATGGAGGGATGAAGATACTGACACTAACATTGGCTCCAATGGGGATGGTAGCTCCTGGGAGGTGCCAAGAACTATAGATCTCTGGGAAAGTAGGTAGTGCCTTCATCCATTGGGCAATGGAGTCAATAACTTCGACAAATCAAAACGGAACTCTTGACTTAAAGACTCAAAATCAGGACTGAATGTGACTCAAAATTGACTCATTTTCAAGACTAAAATTGACTAAAAGACCTGACTCTAACAAACTAAACCAAAACTGAAATCAAACTCCAGCTTTATAGCCTTCACCTCGGGCCCCAAGCTGAAGAATGAAAACAGTAACACACTTGCAATGGAATTTAAACAAACTGGTATATACATGTGCTTGTTGCATTGCATAATGATTGATCATGATTAGGACATAGATACATTATCGATTCATAAACAAATAAAAACATGTTGAGAGCCATACATAGATGTTGCCATAATATATACATATAACCAACATAATAAGAACAGAAATACCATAAACATATCAGCCATCCAAATCCACATATACATCAATACATTTACACATGCAAATCAAGGGAATGAATTTCTCATTAATGAATGAAATTAACCAACTGGAGATGGAACTACCACATTACACCCGATCGTAGAATAGCTGAGCCAAATCTCTCTTCATCTATTCATCCTCGGGGCATATTCGAAGCATGAATGTGGGATCTCATTGAACACATGAATTAAAACTCATCCAGGGCTTCCATAAGTCATCCACCTAAACCCATGAAACATAGATTCCACCTCATGGTCGTACATCACAACGCCATCATTAGATTGGTCTCCATCCAAGCCTTCCGGGGCTTCCAGTGCATTTGTTCCAATGAAGGCTTCCAGTACTAGAAACTCAACCCACAACTGCCACTAGGATTCCAGAGCATTTGTCTAACCAAGGCTTCCAAGACTAATAACTCAACCCACCATAGGCTTCCAAAGCGTTTGCCCAACCAAGGCTTCCAGGACTAGTAACTCAAACCAAGTTGTTATAGGGCTTCCAGAGCATTTATCTAATCAGGGCTTCCAGGGGTAATTCATGAGTTGTATTCATGAATAATAAAATTTTTATTGATGAAGTTGTGAACAAGAATTGGATGTTTTGGAAAAGTGTTGAGGTTGAGTTTGGTGTTGTTAGAGAAGCTGAAGAAGAAGTATTTCGTGAAAATACGATGACCTAAGTAACATCAGAATAGTGGAAGACCCCAAAGTTTTGTGCTAGAATACAAGAACATATACAATAGAATTTTGATATTGGTTGGGGTCATGAAGCCATTGTACGTGCCAAAATATGAACAAGTAGTTGATGGATGAAATCTCTTCCCAACAAGAAGTTAGTTTATTTTAGGAGCATGCTCAGAATGATGGATATCACTAATTTAGTTTAGAGGAGAGATGAAGTACCATAAAGTTGCTTGTATGATGGTATTTGTGAGGATATCATGGCCTGGTTAATATTGAGATCTCAATTGACGTCTAGATCCTAGAGGGAGGGTATCGTGTGGAGCTTAGGTTTAGTATTGATACCTAGATCCCTGTAAGGGTTGGTGTCAAGGCATGGAGGACTAGATGGCATCTATATCTTGTTGGATGGATACCATTGTTGTAGCCTGATGGTACCTATAGTGGCAATTTCCTAGATGACACCTTAGTCTGTGTTGAGAGGATACCTTGGTAGTGTTGGTATCCCAAGCATTACACATGTTGTTGTACTCTTTCTAAGAACATTTGAAATTGAGATCAACCTAGTACTAGTTGAACAATTATGAATACTTCCCTAGTTAAGAGGAAGTGTTGAGAAATGTAACTAGTATTGGTCTTCATAGTTGTATTCGGTCATGATGTAATATATTTGTCAAAAGAAAGAAAAAGGAAAATTTATTGTAAAAGAAAATTTATTTATAAGCATGGGTTTCATGCTTGATGTATTTTTTTTTTTCTAGTTAAAGCCTCCATTGAAGGCTTATAGGGTTGATTCATAAGTTATTGTCAATGTCTAGACCCTTCTTGGGCTCTCTATGTTAAAGAAAGAAAAATATATGTGTATCAAAATGTATCTATTTCCTCCTCCACCAAGTCATCTTCCTCATCAAGCAACTCAGCTTCCTCATCAAGCAAGTTGGATCCATTAAAGATGATTTGACCCCACAAAAGGTTATTTATAAGCAGATATTTCGACCTAGTATAACATCAATCTCGTGAAGTAATTAAATCTGCAATTTAAGGAAGAAAGAAGTGTGAAATGCTTAGAAAGGAAGGTCTACTCCATTACAAGAATAAACAAGGCTAGCGAAGTGGAAGAGGATTAAAATTTATTCTTGGTCTATCCACACATGTGTAATGACTAAATAAAATGTGTGAAGTTATAGGACTAAAGATATAGGCCGAGAACTTCAGAAGTTGTAGAAGAGGCCGAAACTCCATTTGACTTGGATATTGGAGATGCATTCGTGTTGACTTTTGAGATATTGACTAGTATTCTTTGGAAGTTGAGTTGTTGGATTGGAGGAGGTCATACTATTAGTCAAAAGGTCTTGGTTGTCTCATTTCTTTTGGTTCCTGAAGAAAATAAGAGATTTGTTTGGGTTTTCCTCTCTAGGAGAGGTTTTAGCCTTGATTATAGCCTACATTTGATGTGTATTTTCCTTTGATGATCTTCATGTTTTGGTATTTGTTTGATGATGAAGAACATAATAGTAATAAGCAAAAGAAGAATTTAATCAATCAAGTAAAAGAATGACACAAGCAACTATCAACATAAGAGAAATCAACATCATTGGCCGCCCTAAGAATACGTATTTCAAAATCTCTTTGTTATGCACGTGTTTGTCTCTATACATAATTGTTCAAATGCGGTTTTTCCAAAAAGAATTAAAAAAATATTGTTAATTTTTTTCTTATTTGTCATATATATAGAAAGAGAGTTGTTCCAAAAAGAAAAAAAAATATTATTAGTTTTTTTTGCTTATTCGTTATATATATATATATATATATATAAAGAGTTGTGATGAACATGAAAATTCCAAGTTATATTCATTAGAGGGTATTTAAACTCCAGTTATTTTTAGTAATATTTCTCTTCAATTGCTCTAAAATATTCTGAAATATGTTAAGAATGAGTCATATATTCTCAACAATGTGATTAACATATTTTACCGAAGGTCGTTACATTGAACTCAATTAGGAAAATATCAAGAAAATCCTTCTCATATTGCACTATTGATCTGTCTCCATGCAGAGATCATGTCTATCTAAAAATCAAAACAAATCACTGTAATTAGGATATTCCTTTCCATCTTGTTTTTCATCACACCAATATTTTTAAAATTATTCCATTGTGTTGTTAATCCCTAAGCAAGGGTAAAGGCTGGGTAGTAGAGAAATGAGTATACATTTACCTTGTATTAATTATGCAATTTTATTCCAACCTACTTTTTTATTTCTACTTACATTTTCTTCTTCCTTCCGTGTTGTATTTTCTATCTTTTTGTAAAAAAAAATTATTATGCAAGATTTTAATTAATATTTTGCTATTGTTGGAGGTTTTTATTTGTGAGCTTCTTTATAAATAAAGACAATATGTTAATTTTTTTGTATGGTTTGTTATCAATAATTTAATTTTGATGGCAGTTAATCAGACATTTGTTTATGGAATCGATATGTGAATGGGATTGAATTAATATTATTTTTTGTAAGTAAAAAACATTTTGTAAGTAAATTCAAAAAGTGGATCTTGGGAGCCACTTTGGAGCTCAACATATTTTGGGTTTGAAAATTGCCTTTAGAGCAAGAAAACAATGGCATTGTAAAGCCGTACAGTAGTGGGCGTGTTGGAAAAGTCAAGTGAACGTACAAAGACAGATGGCGTGAGTGGGTAAAGAATGAATGGAAACTACACATGGTAGGGTGAAGAAAGCGGTGTTCTTGAGTCACTGGGTTTGGACAACAATAGGGTGAAGAAAGCGGTACTCTTGAGTGTCCTTGACTAGTTTTGTCTCCTTGTATTGAGCATAGGAATGTTCTCCTCCCAGGAACTAGAACATATACTTTTTCGACACTCATTCTTTCCACTGTACTATATCATTATTTTATTCTTTTTAAAGCTTCATATAAAAGAAAAAGGACAAAAAAAATTATATATTCCAAAAAGAGCAGGAACGGGACATTATTTCCATATTTGATGGCAGCTAGAGTTAGTTGTGTCGCCCTTGAACAAAACACTAAGAAATAAGTCTTTCCTCCATCGGGATGGGCTTTAGTCTAACTTAGGAGAGCTTTAACCTTGTGATTGAGTCACTACTCCTCCGATTGGTTACCTCTTCTAATCATATGGAGAGTTTGCTTATGCCTCCTGCATAACAAACTTATAGAAAGTTATCATATGTTGTCATATAGTCACAGTTGAGTAGTGTTTTTGTTCAAGGGAAGTAAACTTGAGACAACCTCTCTGTGGTGTCTCTTGACCTATTTTTCAGTCAGTCATCCCTAGTTGTCAACGTCATATTCATTATCACATCAGTTTTATTGGTCCTTTGCTCATGCTGGTTTAGTAAGGTCCCCATTGACTTCTTGCCAGCGGGTCTGAGGGCAGATCTAGAGCTGCACCCTGGCACTATTCTCATTATTGATAGGTCACCTTGCGCTCAACATCGATCAGTATCATGGGTCTTTGACTGAGTGGTTTCCCTTGTGTTCGACAACAACTTTCATTATCACACATTGGGATTCGTGCAATACCTTGGTTTCCATTTGACCCTATTGGTGGATTCCTCGCCTCTGTTTCAGCTTTCATTATTGGTTGGTTCAGAGGGTTTCTATTGTGTGCTAGCCATATCTTGTGTATGCCAAAAATATGCTTCGATTGGGTTACTACGTCTTTTTTCGTCTCATTCCTTCTGCATTATTGGCCTACGGGTTACACTCGCGCTAGATTGATGAAGGATGCATTAATGCCTTCCTTCTAACATATTTTTTCCTATCGACTTCATCTCATTGCTCTGGGAAAGAGATCTAGAGTCCATTTGGCAGTACCTTAGGGTTTGCAGTCATTAGTGGCAGATTCCTTCGTTATCGAGAGTGGGAAAACATCATTGTCTCCTGATTGATAGATACTTTCAAGTGTTCGACTACAACTTATTTGTTCACACTTGTCATATTTTATTGGGTACCTTGACTCTCATCATCATTATCGGTGAGTAGCCTCGCGTTTGTTAACAATATATATCAATGATTGGTAATCAAATGATTTCTCACAGGGTTGAATTCAGATCATTCATTCCCATTGTGTAGAAATGTACCACGGCAATCGGTGATGACCTCGGGTTTGCATCAACATGTCTTGGTTCACTTGTGAGTTGCTCCTGTTTCTACTAGTTGACACCATTTACCTTATATGTTGCAATTCCTTACAACAACATCTTATATGTTAGCACTCGAGTTGCGGTGTAGTAGCATTTATTCCATCATGTTCACTTGGTACTATTTGGATCATTGATCAACTCTATATGTGATATTTAGGTATGTACTTTCTTGATTATGATCAGATGATCCATTATGTATTTTCAGTTCCTTTATACTTGTATGCATATTGGATCTAATTTTGTACTTGACATGGGGACATGCTTTACTATTTCTAAGCATGGGTATGCCAGCCTCAAACAATAGTTTCTTTCCGATATCTTTCGATGGCTTGGTAGACTGAATTCTGGTGAACTCCTTCTCAGTCTCAACATGATTCCTTCTATACACTTAATACTTTTCGACCATCATGTACCCCTTCTGACCTCATATATTAGGGGGCATCTGTTATAGCACCATTTACCACTCTTGGTAGATCTAATGCTCTGATTATGGCCTAGGGCAACCCTTCCTTCCATACTTGGTCCAAAATCTTAAAAACAGTGTTTTATTCCCTATATGCTACTTTTCCCTGTGATAAAAGCATGTACACGCGGGTCAGCAGATACCCAACCCGCGTACATATGTTAAAACACTTAAAAACATTAAATTTCCTTAATTTTGGGAAGAGTTCGTGGGTTTTACTTGTTACTCACCTCCTATTGCCTGTGGCCCAACTATTTCCCAACCAAAAAAACTAATTTGGAGAAGTATAAATAAACCTCCATGGGAAGGCCTTAAGGGAGAAGAGAGGAGATATTGATACTATAGTGAGATTATCCCTGATTGAGTTTGATGAATCCCTGTGCCTCCTGCACTCCCTAAAGCTTCAGGAAACTCTTATTTCCTTGTAATAGATATCCTTCATCTTGCTTGACATATCCTTGTATTGGTGATGGAAGACGGGAAAGGACAGATCGAGAGGACAATTTTGCTTGGAGCTAGAGAAGGACTCAAGTTGTATTTCTCCACTTTACTTGTAGCTAACTTCAATAAGAGGAATGTTATTCTGTTTCCGATATTAAATGTGTTTATGCATCAAGTTATGTTGTAATTTTTTTATGAATCTTATATTGATTTATAATTGGTCATTCATTTATATGGTTTAAGGTTAAGATCATGAGCATGCTTTATGTTTCTACTACTGTATATGTTCCATTTGAATAATTTTCATGTTTCAAGAACATCAGGAGAAGCTAAGGATTTTCACCCTCTAGGATCTACCGAAACGTAGGACATCTGTGTAAGGACACTCCTACACAATTTAGTAGAATAAACATTTATATTGATTTCTTGAGCATTTCTTGTTGTGGTTTTCCTTCTGCTTTGTTGGGTTTCTCAATCCAAAGCCCTAGCATGGTCTCACTCGCAACACCTATCTAAAGGGTTTACAACCTCAATTCTATACTAATCTCTTTAAGTCTAGAAGATTGTACTCATTTGGAGAAGTATTGAAAACCGACAAAAGGGATCAGATCTATTTCCAAAAGTATTACAAGACTATCATTAGATCTTTATCTACAAAACTGAAAGAAGACGTCTATTCGAAGGCTTGTTGTAGCACCTACAGGATTGCCCTAACCATAAATCAAGGCTAAAATCAACTTTATTATTCAAGTTGTGGAACATTGAAAAGGATCAAGCGATGTAAGAAGCATCAAGCATATTGCACCAAGTAACCTTGAAGATCATATTAAAAAACAAGTTGGATCAAATACCTCAAGGATGAAATTAGAACAGTAAGAGGCATCTTGAAGAATCCTTTTCAACAAACATGGAGGACTAAGGTAAGCAATCCTTGAGGTACGTATAATTGTTTTTATTATATAATTATCTAATCCTTATTATATTAGGGTTTTGAAACCTCTTTTTTTGGTTCTAGGTTTTGTAATATTGAAAAGGTTGTTGGCATCCAAGTTCTTGTAAAACGTAGTTGATTGAGAAAATATAACCCTAATTTCTTTTGCTCCCTCATAGAAGCCCTAGTTTTGGTTTCTAGGGTTTGTAGGTAGTCTGAATAGAAATTAAAAGCCCTAGTAAGTATAGAATTGAATTTGACACCCTCAAATTGATATCTTAGGGTTTGGAGTTTGTTAGATCATATTCTTGTACTTATATACTTTTGGTACTTGTTAAGTAAATATTGCAGATACGTATAGAAATGTTGATATATAAATAGTAAGAAAGTAGTCCTTCCAATAGAATCTTCCACATTCTCATAAAATATAAGTATTATTTTTTATTACATGTATATTTATCTTTCTCTTTGTTACTTGATCATTATCCTTTCCTTGGAAGGACTAAACTTGCAGTTATAAGGATTATGGCTAGATTCAGAGGGATATTTCAGAGGAAAGTCTTGTATCATGAAAGAAGCCTTGTTGTAGAAGAAACCCTAAAAGGTTTGTGAAAGGAACAACTCAAGGAATGTTTAAGACTTGTAGCAGATATTCTTCATATAAGAACGCACAATCGTTTTACTTATTACTAACTTTCATGTCTAAGGTTTCACTATAAATATTCTTATGTTGTTGAAGATAATTGACCTTTAGATCAAATCAATCCTTGTCATACTATCTATCCTTTGTTAACTTCAATAAAACCATAATATTCAAGGTTCAATATGAAACCCTCTCTTAGTTAGGGCTTGTTGATAAAATATAGAACATATAATGAAATCCTAATCTCTTGATGTTTAAGATTTGTTGATATAAAACCCTAGTTTTTTGGGGTTTGTTGTTGTTGTCTAGGTTTTATGATGAAGCCCTAGATATTTAGGGTTTGATGACAAAACCCTTGTAATTTTTAAACCTAGGAATGAAATGCTAGGTGTATATGCTTCCATATGATTGAAACAATAACTTGGTTGAGTTGTTGCATATCTTTGATAATTATATATAAGGTTTACATCAAAAACCTAATAGAAATTGATATAAGTCTCTCAGGAATGATAATGAAACCCTAGAAGTAATAATTCTCTCACTATGATTGAAATAAATTATTGATATCTAAAGTTTAGTTTTGATGATGGAATATAGGATTTACGACAAAAAACCTAGCAAAGGTTGTTGTGAGAAGTCTAGGATATGAAAATATAACCCTAGTCAATTGCTTCTCTTTTTTCTATATAAGTTTAGAATTTGATATTTCTTCTTGGTTGTGCTTGTTGATGAATATTTGCAAGTACATAGTCTTCAAGAAATGGAAGATGCTTACCACATACTTGATGAAATTATGATGACGTTGAGAATGATGAAAATAGGGAGTTGTAAGAATCTTGATAGCATTGAAGTGTACATTGATGATTAATAGATGACCTTGTTTCCATGTGAGAATGAATGATGTTCCAAAAGGTTGAAAGTTATCTAATGATATGATGATAAAGCATGTGTGGCTAAGTTGTTGATGGATTTATCCCCTAGTAGAGAAGAAGCTCATATAAAGAAAGTGTATAACTCCCCAGTTAAGAGGGAGGGAATATTGTAATAGATATAGTAAAGGCCATGGATAAAGAGTGAGATCAAAGAAAGGCTAAAGCACTAGAGATGGTAATTCATGAGTTGTATTCATGATTAATAAATTTGTGATTGATGAAGTTGTGAACAAGGATTGGATGTTTTGGAAAAGTGTTAAGGTTGAGTTTGGTGTTTTTGGAGAAGTTGAAGAAGAAAATTTTCGTGAAAATATGATGACCTTAGTAACATCAGAATAGTTGAAGACCCCAAAGTTTTTTGCTAGCATACAAGAACATATAAAATAGAAGTTTGATATTGGTTCGTGTCGTGAAGCTATTGTATGTGCCAAAAAAGAACAAGTAGTAGATGTGTTGATCAAATGTCTTCCCAACAAGAAGTTATTTTATTTTAGGAGCATACTCAGATTGGTGGATATCACTAATTTGGTTGAGAGGAGAGATGAAGTACCATAAAACTGCCTGTATGATGGTACTTGGGAGGATAAATGGCCTAGTTAATATTGAGTTCTCAGTTGAGTGGAGCTCAGGTTTAGTATTGATACTTGGATCCCTGTAAGGGTTGGTGTGAAGGCATGGAGAACTAGATGGTATCCATATCTTGTTGGATGGATACCATTGTTGTAGCTTGATGGTACTTATAGTGGAAATTTCCTAGATGACACCTTAGTTCGTGTTGAGAGGATACCTTGGCGGTGATGGTATCCCAAGCATTACGTATGTTATTGTACTATTTTTAAGAACATTTAAAATTGAGATCAACCTAGTACCAGTTGAAAAATTATGAATACCTCCCTAGTTAAGAGGGAATATTGAGAAATGTAACTAGTATCAGTCTGCATAATTGTATTTCGGTCATGATGTAATATATTTGTCAAAAGAAAGAAAAATAAAAATTTATTTATAAACATAGGTTTCATGCTTTATGTATTTTTGTTTCTAGTTCAAGTCTCCATTGAAGGCTTATAGGGTTGATTCATAAGTTATTGTCGATGACTAGACCCTTCTTGGGCTCTCTATGTCAAAGAAAGAAAAATAAATGTGTATCAAAATGTATCTATTTCCTCCTCCTCCAAGTCATGTTCCTCATCAAGCAACTCAACTTCCTCACCAAGAAAGTTAGCTCCATTAAAGATGATTCGACCCCACAAAAGGTTATATATAAGCAGAGATTTCAACTTAGTATGACATCAATATCGTGAAGTAATTCAATCTAAAATTTAAGGAAGAAGTTGGAATACTTCCACCCAAATAATAATTAAAATCGATGCTGAGTTGTTCCAGATCGATCAGGCGACCAAAGTCTGCTGGTATGGTCCCATTGAAGTTGTACTAATTACTTCAAGTCTAGAAATTGTACTCGTTTGGAGAAGTATTGAAAACTGGAAAAGGCACCAAATATATTTCCAAAAGTAGTACAAGATTATCATTAAATATTTATCTATAACAATGAAAGAAGATGTCTATTTGAAGACTTGTAGTGGCACCTACAGAATTTCCCTAATCAAGGATAAAATCAACTTTAAGATTGGAACAAATACCTCAAGGATGAAATTAGACTAGTAAGAGGCATCTTAAAGAATCCTTTGCAAGAGACATGGAAGACTAAGGTAAGCAATCCTTAAGGTACATATAATTGCTTTTATTATATAATTATCTAATCCTTATTATATTAGGGTTTTGAAAAATCTTTTTTTGGTTCTAGGGTTTGTAATATTGAAAATTTGTTGGCATCCAAGTTATTGTAAAACCTAGTTGATTGAGAAACCCTAACCCTATTTTCTTTTGTTCCCTCATAAAAGCCCTAGTTTTGGTTTCTAAGGTTTGTAGGTAGTCTAAGGAGAAATTAAAATCCCTAGTAAGTATAGAATTGAATTTGAAACCCTAGAATTGATATCTTAGGGTTTGGAGTTTGTTAGATCATACTCTTGTACTTGTATACTTTTGGTACTTGTCAATTAAATATTGAAAATACAAATATAAATGTTGATATATAAATAGTAAGAAAGGAGTCCTTCAAGTAGAATCTTACACATTGTCATAAAATATAAGTATTATTTTTTATTTGGCATATTTTTAGCTTTATCTTTGTTACTTGATCATTATCCTTTCTTTGGAAGGACTAAACTTGTAGGTATAAATATTATGGCTCGATTTAGAGGGGGATTTCAAGGGAAAGTCTTGTATCATGAAAGAAGCCTTGTTGCAGAAGAAACCCTAGAAGGTTTGTGACAAGAACAACTCAAGGAATGATTAAAGACTTGTGGCAGGTATTCTTCATATAAGAACGCACAATCGTTTTACTTATTACTAACTTTCATGTCTAAGGTTTCACTATAAATATTCTTATGTTGTTGAAGATAATTGACCTTTAGATTAAATCAATCCTTGTCATACTATATATCCTTTGTTAACTTTGGTAAAACCATAATATTTAGGGTTCAATATAAAACTCTCTCCTACTTAGGGTTTGTTGATAAAATCTAGAACATATAATGAAATCCTAATCTCTTGATGTTTAAGATTTCTTAATATAAAACCATAGTTTTTTGGGGTTTGTTGTTGTTGTCTAGGTTTTATGATGAAACCCTAGATTTTTAGGGTTTGATGAATTAGGGTTTATGACAAAACCCTTGTAATTGTTAAACCTAAGAATCAAACACTAGGTGTATATGATTCCATATGATTGAAACCCTAACTTGGTTGAGTTGTTGCATATCTTTTATAATTATATATAAGGTTTATGTCAAAACCCTAATAGAAATTGATATAAGTATCTCAGGAAAGATAGTAAAACCCTAGATGTAATAATGCTTTCACTATGATTGAAATAAATTATTGATATCTAAAGTTTAGTTTTGATAATGAAATCTAGGGTTTGTGACAAAAACCCTAGCAAAGGTTGTTGTGAGAAGTCTAGGATATGAAAATGTAACCCTAGTCGATTGCTTCTATTTTTTCTATCTAAGTTTAGAATTTGATATTTAGAATTCAAGGTTTTTTTGGCAACCCTAGGTGCTCTCTCTATTATAATTTGATAATCTTAATTTGACTTTTCATGCTCCTATATATTTATTCTTGGTTGTACTTATTGATGAAGATTTGCAGGTACATAGTCTTCAAGATATGGTAGATGCTTACCACATACTTGATGAATTGATGATGATGTTGAGCATGATGAAAATAGGGATTTGTAAGAATATTGATAGCATTAAAGTGTACATTGATGATTAATAGATGACCTTGTTTCCATGTGAGAAGGAATGACCTTCCAAAAGGTTGGAAGTTATCTAATGATATGATGATAAACCATGTGTGGCTGAGTTGTTGATGGATTTATCTTCTAGTAGAGAAGAAAATTAGATAAAGAAAGTGTATAACTCCCCAGTTAAGAGGGAGGGAATATTGTAACAGCCATAATAAACACCTTGGAGAAAGAGTGAGACCAAAGAAAGGTTAAAGCACTACAGATGGTAATTCATGAGTTGTATTCGTCATTAATAAATTTTTGATTGATGAAGTTGTGAACAAGAATTGGATTTTTTGGAAAAGTGTTGAGGCTGAGTTTGGTGTTGTTGAATAAGTTGAAGAAGAAATATTTCATGAAAATACGATGACCTAAGTAACATCAGAATAGTGGAAGACCCCAAAGTTTTGTGCTAGCATACAAGAACATATACAATATAATTTTGATACTGGTTGGGGTCGTGAAGCCATTGTACATGCCAAAAAATGAACAAGTAGTTGATGTGTTGATGAAATCTCTTCCCAACAAGAAGTTAGTTTATTTTGGGAGCATGCTCAGAATGATGGATATGAGTAATTTGGTTGAGAGGAGAGATGAAGTACCATAAAACTGCCTATATGATGGTACTTGTGAGGATAGCATGGCTTGGTTAATATTGAGATCTCAGTTGACATCTAGATCCTAGAGGAAGGGTATCGTGTGGAGCTCAGGTTTAGTATTGATACCTAGATCCCTGTAAGGGTTGGTGTCAAGGCATGGAGGACTAGATGGTATCTATATCTTGATGGATGGATACCATTGTTGTAGCCTAATGGTACTTATAGTGGCAATTTCCTAGATGACAACTTAGTCTATGTGGAGAGGATACCTTGGTAGTGTTGGTATCCCAAGCATTATGTATGTTGTTGTACTCTTTCTAAGAACATTTGAAATTGAGATAAACCTAGTACCAGTTGAACAATTATGAATACCTCCCTAGTTAAGAGGTAGTGTTGAGAAATGTAACTAGTATTGGTCTTCATAATTTCATTCGCTCATGATGTAATATATTTGTCAAAAGAAAGAAAAATTAAAATTTATTGTAAAAAAAAATTATTTATAAGCATGGGTTTCATGCTTTATGTATTTTTTTTTTCTAGTTAAAGCCTCCAATGAAGGCTTATAGGGTTGATTCATAAGTTATTGTCGATGTCTAGACCATTCTTGGACTCTCTATGTTAAAGAAAGAAAAATATATGTGTATCAAAATGTATCTATTTCCTCCTCCACCAAGTCATCTTCCTCATCAAGCAACCCGGCTTCCTCATCAAGCAAATTGGATCCATTAAAGATGATTTGACCCCACAAAAGGTTATATATAAGCATATATTTCGACCTAGTATGACATCAATCTTGTGAAGTAATTCAATTTGCAATTTAAGGAAGAAAGAAGTGTGAAATGCTTAGAAAGGAAGGTCTACTCCATTACAAGAATAAACAAGGCTAGCAAAGTGGAAGAGGATTAAAATTTATTCTTGGTCTATCCACACACGTGGAATGACTAAAGAAAATGTGTGAAGTTATAGGACTAAAGATATAGGCCGAGAACTTCAGAAGTTGCAGAAGAGGCCGAAACTCCATTTGACTTGGATATTGGAGATGCATTCATGCTGACTTTTGAGATATTGACTAGTATTCTTTGGAAATTGAGTTGGTGGATTGGAGGAGATCATACTATTAGTAAAAAGGTCTTGGTTGTCTCATTCCTTTTGGTTCCTGAAGAAAATAAGAGATTTGTTTGAGTTTTCTTCTCTAGAGAGGTTTTAGCCTTGACTTATAGCCTACATTTGGTGTGTATTTTCCTTTGATGATCTTCATGTTTTGGTATTTGTTTGATGATGAAGAACATAATAATAACAAGCAAAAGAAGAATTTAATCAATTAAGTAAAAGAATGATGCAAGCATCTATCAACATAAGAGAAATCAACATCATTGACCGCCCTAAGAATACGTATTGCAAGATATCATTGTTATGCATGTGTTTGTCTCTATACATAATTTGTTCAAATGCGGTTTTTCCAAAAAGAAAAAAAAAATTGTTAACATTTTTCTTATTTGTTATATATATAGAAAGAGAGTTGTTCCAAAAAGAAAGAAAAAAGATTTTTTTTCTTATATATATATATATATATAAAGAGTTGTGATGAACAT